>ML273014.1:0-18860 GCA_005239495.1 Nicotiana undulata
TCTCGCAGGTGCGAGTTCTGAGTTTTGTCACTTTTCCGCAGGAGCGGATGTCTGGTCGCACCTACGGTTCCGCAGGTGCGTGAATTTCACTCGCAGGTGCGAGATTTAGCTGGTTTGACTTCCATCGCAATTGCGGACATTTGGTCGCACCTGCGGTTCCGCAGGTGCGTAAAAAGCACCGCAGGTGCGAGTCTTGTGTGCCTGAGCTGGCTNACTTGCGACCTAAAATCCGCAGGTGCGGAATCACTGAAGCCTTTCATGCACTTTTTCATCGCTTTTTGTCCAACTTTCAGTCCAATTCAACACCAACCTTCATAGCATCATTTCCCTGAAAATTTAGCAATTATACACTAAAAACGACCTCAAGTTATCATTTAACAATACAAAATCTAATGAGAAGAAGCTAAAATGAGTGGTAAAATCACCACTCATCATTCGCGAAGGCTTATACTCCCCAGCCTACGCGTTCGCGAGCCATGTACTGCGTTCACGAAGAGTATAAGTCACTTCCCTTCCACTAGGTCCCATACCTACGCGTTTGTGAGAGGCTGGTCGCGTTCGCAAAGGGTAATGCCCCCATTGCTTCGCGTCCGCGACCTAGCCTTCGCGTTCGCAAAGAAGAATTTCCACCCATCTCCAGTTCGCGCTTCACGTTCGCGATAGTACCTTAGCGAACGCGAATAAGAAGACACCAGATGAAAGCTGCATCACAATAAGCCAGATTTTTCTAAGTCTAAAACATCCCGTAACCTATTCGAAACTCACCCGAGCCCTCGGTCTCCAAACCAAACATGCAAACAAGTCCTAAAATATCCTACAAACTTGCTCGCGCGATCCAATCGCCAAAATAACACCTAGAACTATGAATTGAACACCAAATCGAATGAAATTTTCAAGAAGATTTATAACTAATATTTTCACAACCGGACGTCCGAATCACGTCAAACTAACTCCGTTTCTTACCAAACTTCACAGACAATTCATAAATATTATATTGAACTTGTACCGGGCTTCGGAACCAAAATACGAGCTCGGTATCAACAATGGCAAACATCAATCAATTCTTAAAACCATTAAATTTTCAGATTTTTAATTTTCAACAAAAATTCATATCTCGAGCTAGGTACCTCAGAAATCGACTTCGGCATATGCCCAGGTCCCACATTTTAATACGGACCCACCGGGACCGTAAAAATTACGGGTACGGGTCTGTTTACTAAAAACGTTGACCGAAGTCAACTAAAATTAACTTTTAAGGCAAAATTCTAGTTTTTATCATATAAGCCTGCCGGAGAAACACTCGGACCGCGCACGCAAATCGAGAAAGGCTACAATGAGATATTTAAAGAATTTGGAACACAAAATTTAGTTCTAAAACATGAGATGAACTATGGGGTCATCACATTCTCCACCTCTAAAACAATCGTTTATCCTTGAACGGACATAGAAAAATACTTGGACTGGTGAAAAGGTGGGGATATTGTCACGACCCAAATTTCCCACTGTTGGGACCGTGATGACGCCTAACATTGAACCCGCTAGGCAAGCCAACGTTACCAGTTATTTTATATTATTTATTCATATCTAACAGTTAACAGGTCATATACAAAATCAACGGAAGTAAAAGTGCGGAAGAACATAATCAAATAACTTAATTAAATACTATTACGAAATTCATAATAGCTACTCCCAGAATTAGTGTCACAATTTCACGGGCTTTTTATGAAGAGGTATGAATAAAACAAAATACATCTGTCTCCAAAATACATAAAGACAAGAAAGAAATAGGATAGAAGGTGACGCCAAGGCCTGCGGATGCCTGCAGGACTACCTCGGGGTCTCTACTGGACTGAAGGCAGCAACCTCGATTTAGGGTCCGTAAGGTCCACTACCGGGATCTGCACAAAAGTGCAGAGTGTAGCATCAGTACAATCGACCCCATGTACTGAGTAAGTGTCGAGCCTAACCTCGGCGAAGTAGTGACGAGGCTAGGACACAACAACCAAATAAACCTGTGCAATTTAATCTTATACGAAAAACAATAATAATAACAAGAAATAGGCAGCTAAATTCAAAGGGAAGGGGGAACATGCTGAGGGAAGGAAACATCAAGTTATAACAATAACGAATTAAGCAACAAAGTAAATATCAGATTTATAACAATAAAGATAAGAACACAGAACAATACAAGACATCACCCTTCGTGCTTTTACTCTCGTCCTCACCGTAAAATCAAAAGAATCGGCACGACATCACCCTTCGTGCTTTTACTCTCATCCTCACCATAAATTAATAGAAACGGCACAACATCACCCTTCGTGCTTTTACTCTCTCATAATCATGGCACGACATCACCCTTCGTGCTTTTACACTCACTCACAATATCATGCACGACATCACCCTTCGTGCTTTAACACTCTTCCTTACCCAAACAAAACAATAACATCAATCCAGCACGGAATTCAACAGTATAAACAATAGTAAAAGAAACCATAACTTCCCGGCAAGGGAGCCAACAGTAGAACCAATATCATCCCGGCAAGGGAAACATCTATAACCAATATCAACTAGTTACCTAAATTCACGTAATACTTTTCAACTTGAACCAATACTCAACAATGATCAATACCAAGGAAATACCACCAACATGGATAATTACCAAGTGAAACTCAAGTAATGCTTAATGAAAAATCACATAAATCACAATATTCAAATCACGAGCATACTTGACACCAACGTATAGATACTCGTCACCACACCTATACGTCGAACATGACACTAACATGTAGCAAATAAGACACAATACCTATTCCCTCAAGCTAAGGTTAAGCCAAACACTTACCTCGGATTCCACTGCCAAACTCAAGCCTCAATTACCGCTTTTCCTTTAGAATTCGCCTCCAATTCACTTGTATCTAGACATAATTAACTTAACAATGTCAATAAATGCTAAATAATTCAACCCAAATGCTTAATTATAGGGTTTCTATCATTCTTCCCAAAAAGTCAAAAATCGACCCCGAGCTCGCTTGGTCAAAACACGAGGTTCGGACCAAAACCCGATCACCCATTCACCCACGAGCCCGAATGTGTAATTAGATTCGGAATCTGACTCCAAATCGATGTCTAAATTTCCAAATTCGTAAAATCCCTAATTCTCCAAAAATCCCTAATTTCTACCCTTAAAGAACAAGATTTAGGTCTAGAAATCTAATGGGTGTTGATGGAAATTGAAAGAAATGAGAATAAGAACACGAACCTATGATTTGGTGATGAATCCCTCTTCAAAAATCTCCCAAGGTCGGATTCTATGGAAGAAGATATGAAAATATGGTCTTTTCCCATTTTGGCTACTGTTTTAAAACATCGAACAGACCTTCTTCGCGTACGCGAAGCATTGCGGCCAAAAGGCCTACGCGTTCACGATGAGCTTCTCGCGTTCGCGATGGTCTATCCCCCCTGACCATCGTGTTCGCGGGTCTGGGACCGCGTTCACGAAGAACAACTCAAGGACTCCCCAGCCCCCCTCCAGTACACTACGCGTTCGCGTTTGGCCAGTCGCGTTCGCGTAGAGCATTCCCCCCAGTGCTCCGCATTCGCGACCAAGGCCTCGCGTTCGCGTAGAAGAAACCCCTCCCCAGCCCAACTTGTACATCTCGTTCGCATGGGTTGTACCGCGAAAGCGAAGAACAAATACCTGGACACCAGAAACAGCAACTTACCAGATTTTCTAAGTTCGAAACACCCTGATACCTATCCGAAAGCCCTCGGGGCTCCAAACCAAACATGCACACAGCCTTAAAAACATCCTACGGACTTACGCGTGCGATCGAATCGCCAAAATAACATCTTAAACAACAAATTTAGCATAAAAATCAAAGAAAAATCTCAAGAACTTTCAAAGATTCAAATTTCACAACTACGGGTCCGAATCACGTCATATGACCTTTGTTTCTTACCAAATTTTACAGGCATCACTCAAATACTATATTAAACCTGTACCGGGCTCCGGAACCAAAATACGGGCCCGATATTATCAATTTCAAATATAGGAAAATTTCCAAAAACTCTTATAGTTTCAGTTAAACAATTTCTTTCAAAATTTCATTTCTCCGGCTTGGGACCTCGGAATTTTATTCCAGGCATACGCCCAAATCCCATATTTTCCTACGGACCCTCCAGGACCGTCAAATCACGGGTCCGGGTATGTTTACCTAAATATTGACCGAAGTCAACTTAAATTCAATTTTAAAGGAAAAATTAGCATTTTTATCAGTTTTTCATATAAAAGCTTTTCGGATATAACTCCAAACCGCGCACGCAAAACGAGGTGAGACAAAAGGAGGTTTTGTAACGACCCGATTGGTCATTTTGAGAGTTAGCGCCCCGATCCCCTAATAACTGCTTTTCCCATGTCTATTTCTGCTTTTGGGACTTGTCGGAACGTTGAGTTGTGAATTTCGGAGAGTGTTTGGACATATAGTCCTTATATGTGACTTTAAGCTTTAGAAATCTGGTCGTAGTTGGAAATGTGTGAAGACGGATCCGAAATGGAATTCCATCAACTCCGTTAGCTCCGTTGGGTGGTTTCAGGGTTAGGAACGTGTTCGGAATGTGGTTCCGAGGCCTGTAGTAGAATTAGGCTTGAATTGGCAAAAGTTGGAATTTCGGCGATTTCGGCCGATAGGTGAAATTTTGATATCGGGCTCGGAATGGAATTCTGAGAGTGGCTGTAGGTTCATAGTGTCATTTATGACATGTGTGTAAAATTTGAGGTCATTCGGACTAGTTTTGACGTGTTTCAGCATCGGTTGTGAAATTTGGAAATTTCATAAGTTCTTAGGCTTGAATCCATGCATAATTTGTGATTTTGATGTTATGGGATGTGTTTTGAAGGCTCGACTAAGTTTGAATGAGGTATTAGGACAGGTTGGTAAGTTCGGTTGAGGTCCCGGGGGCCTCGGGGATGTTTCAGATGCTCAACGAGTGATTTTAAACTTGGAAAACCAGCTGAACCATTGCTGGTTCTGGTGTCTCGCACCTGCGATGGATTTTCCGCAGGTGCGGACATGCAGGTGAGGGGTGAGGGTCGCATGTGCGGATTTTGGTTAGGGGTCGCTAGGCTCACTGGTGCGGACAGATATCCGCAGATGCGGCCCAGCAATCGCAGGTGCGACCGTAGTCGAGTTAATGAGTTTTCGCACCTACGATGGGTTTTCCGCAAGTGCGGTCCAAGATTCGCAGGTGCGGAATTTCTGGACTGTTTATACAAAATCCGAGGGTTTGAATTTTTATAATTTCTAAAATGACTTAGAGCTCGGATTTTGGCGATTTTCAGTGGGTTTTGAAGAGACGATTCATAGGTAACAAATTCTAACCTCAATTCACTTGTATATAATTAATCCATATCAATTCTTTCAATCTAATCAATGCATTTGGGTGAAAAATCATGAAAATAGGATGAACGTTCCCCAAGTAGAAATCTGAGGATTTAAGGAGATTTTGACGGCGGATTTTGATGATTCTTGTTCGAGTGAGTTCGTGAGTAAATGGGTGTTTGGAATTTGTGATTTTTACTCGATTCCGAGATGTGGGCCCGGGGGACTTTTTGGACAATTTTCCTAATTTCTCATATTAGTTTCGAACTTATTAGCTATTTTGATTCCTTAAAGTGATATTTATATTGTGCAATCGAATTGAATAGATTTGGGCCATTCGAAGTCGAATACTCGTGGCAAGAGCGTGGTTTTGAGTTGAGTAGCGCAGTCGAGGTAAGTGGCTTGCCTAACTCTGTGTTGGGGAGTTCCCCTTAGGTTGTTTTGACACTATTTATTGATTGCGCGCCGTGTACGTGAGGTGACGAGTACGTACACGAGCCATTGTTGCTAAAGTTCCATTTTTCTTCACATGAAACAAACCATTTTACTCATATTTCATTGTTTATTTCACTATTTAGGTAGCCTAGATTAGGGAGAAACATGTCTACCTGTTCTTATTTGACTTCCCCTTAATTGCTACTATGTGCACCATGTTTAGGTAGTTCTATCCTTATTCTTGCATGTGATTCTTTCATGAACTGTTTAAATAAACTGTATGCGGTATTCATTGCATTGCATATTTAAATTGGGACTACGGACGAGATTCCAGGAGCTTTCCCCTTGTACTGCATTGTATATTTAAATTGGGACTACAGACGAGATATTGGGAGCTTTCCCCTATACTGCATTGCATATTTAAATTGAGACTACGGACGAGATTTCAAGAGCTTTCCCCCCTGTATTGCATATTTAAATTGGGACTACGAACGAGATTCCGGGAGCTATCCCCCTGTACTGCATTGCATATTTGATACTGTGAGATATGCTGTGCTGAGCCGAGAGCTCTCTGTTGTTATTTTCTTTCAGCTCATTGTTTCTACTGTTTTTGCCTTAGCTTATTATATCTCTCTGTTCAAATTTTAAACTGTTTACTATAAAAAATCCAGTAGAGCCTTAACTTGCCTTCGTCACTACTTGACTGGGGTTAGGGTTGGCACTTACTGGGTACCGATTGTGGAGTAATCACGCCCTTTCCTACACATGTTTTTTCCTTGTGTAGATCCAGGCTCCAACACCTCATTTTTTTGTTAGGAGTAACTTAGCTGCTTCGAGGAGACCGCTAGGTAATTCTGCCGCGTCCGCAGAGTCCCACGAGTCCCCTTCTACTCTAGTATAGGCATAGTTGACTTATGTATTTCTGCTATTTCATGGTATAGAGCCTCTTGTAGTACAGAGCTTGTGACTGTCGTGACATTCCGAGTATTGAAAAGTGAAATTGTACATGCCGAGCGGCTGTGTTTTGTGTCTTTATTTTATTATCTATATTTCTCAGCAAATTTAGGCTTACCTAGTCATCGAGACTAGGTGCTGTCATGATCCCTTTCAGAGGGTAAATTGGGTCGTGACAAGTTGGTATCAGGGCGTCTAGGTTCATAGGAGTCACAAATCACAAGCCGGTTTATTAGAGTCTCACGAATCGGTGCGGAGACGTCCGTATCTATCTTCGAGAGGCTATGTAACCGTTAAGAACAATTAGATTCTTGGAATCGTTTGTCATGCTAGTTACTGTCATCCAAATTCTAAAACTCTATTATACTCTTGCTCACAGGTGGTGCGGACCCGTACCGGATGTACTGACGATCAGGCACCCGAGCTCCCAGCCAGAGCCCACAGAGGCGGGGGTAGGGGTCGAGGACGATCACGCGGTGCAGCCCGAGCACCGGCGATAACAACGATGGAGGAGCCACCAACAACTATAGTTGGAGGGGCACATGAGGTCCCTACTATTACTCCAGCCCTCCAGGAGACTTTGGCTCAGTTCATGAGCGTCTTCAGCACTCTGTCTCAGGCGGGACTACTCCCGATAACTCCTGCTACATCTCAGGCCGGGGGAGGGACACAGACTCCTGCAGCCCGTACTCCTGAGCAGCGAGTCCATATTGGGCAGGTTCTAGAGTATATTCTTATGCCCCCAGCGGCTCCAGCTCAGCAGGATACCAGTGTAGCTGTTTTTGAGGCAGAGCAGCTCAAACTTTAGAGGTACAAGAAGTACCACCCACCTGTTTTCAGTGGACTAGCTTCAGATGACGCTCTGGGTTTTCTTGAGGAGTGTCATCACATTCTCCGCACTATGGGTATTGTGGAGACGAGTGAGGTTTCTTTCACCGCTTTCCAGCTGAGGGGAGCGGCTTATCAGTGGTGGGGTGCCTATGAGTTGAGTAGTCCGGAGGAGGCAACTTCACTTACTTGGGATCAGTTCTCCGAGATGTTTTTGCTTGAGTTTGTCCCTCAGAGTCTCAAGGATGCTTGGCGTGCAGAGTTTGAGCGGTTACGCCAGGGTACCATGACTGTGTCAGAGTATGCAGTCCGTTTCAGTGACTTGTCTCGTCATGCACCGGCCTTGGTTGCCACTATCAGAGAGAGGGTTCGAGGCTTCATTGAGGGACTTCACCCCAGTATTCAGACCAGTATGGCCAGGGAGTTAGAGACAGATATCACGTACCAGCAGGCCGCGAGTATTGCCCGAAGGATTGAGAGTATGTTAGTCCGGGACAGGGAGGAGATAGAGGTCAAGAGGTCTCGAGAGACTGATCTTTTTTTGGGAGTTTGTACACTAGCGACACACTATGGTAGGGGCTTTGTGAGTTGCCCTGTTCATTTAGCTCTTCCAGCAGCCAGTGGTATTCCAGCTCCTCCTAGATCTCAGGAGCCTTATTATGCACCACCACTATCTAGTGTGCCTCATGCTCGAGGTGCTATCATCGGCCAGTCCAACAGGCCAGTTCAGAGTCAGCATCAGTCGTCACGTCCTTCGAGGGGTTGTTTTGGGTGTGGTGACCCTCGCCACGTGATCAGAGATTGCCCCAGGGCTAGGAGAGGTGCACCACCTCAGACTTATCAGGTCCCACGTATTCAATTGGGTCCTCCAACTATTCTTCCAGCACAAGCTACTGCCCCACCTCCTCAGGCAGCTCGAGGTGGTGGTCGGGGAGGTTGAGGTCGCCCTAGAGGGGGAGGCCAGGACATGTACTATGGTCTTCCAGCCTGTTCTGAGGTCGTCGCTTCAGATTCAGTCATCACAGGTATTGTACCTGTTTGTCATAGGGATGCATCAGTATTATTTGACCTAGGCTCTACGTATTCATATGTGTCTTCTTATTTGCTTCACATCTGGGGGTATCTCGGGATTCTTTGAGTTCCCCTGTTTATGTTTCTACTCCGATGGGAGATTCTCTTGTTTTAGACCGCGTATATCGGTCGTATTTGATTGTTGTCAGTGGTTTTGAGACCAGGGCTAATTTATTATTGCTCAGCATGGTAGATTTAGATGTTATCTCGGTCATGGACTGGTGTTCGCCGCACTATGCTATTCTTAATTGTCACGCCAAGAGCGTGACGCTGGCTATGCCAGGTTTACCGAGGTTAGAGTGGAGAGGTACCTTAGAGTATACTTCCCGCAGAGTCAGTTCTTTCCTTAAGGCTCAGCGGATGGTTGAGAAGGAGTGTGATGCGTACTTAGCCTATGTGAGAGATGCTAGTGCTGATACCCATACAGTTGAGTCCATTCCAGTTGTGTGGGACTATACCGATGTTTTTCCAGCTGATCTTCCGGGTATGCCGCCCGACAGAGATATTGATTTCAGCATTGATTTGTTGCTGGGAACTCAACCCATTTTCATTGCTCCCTATCGTATGGCTCCTCTTGAGTTGAAGGAGCAGTTGCAGGAGTTGCTTGATTAGGGTTTCATCAGGCCTAGTGTATCACCTTAGGGTGCCCCGGTATTATTTGTGAAGAAAAATGATGGCTCCATGCGTATGTGTATTGATTACCGACAGCTGAATAAGGTTACAGTGAAGAACATGTACCCTTTGCCTCGCATTGATGATTTTTTTGACCAACTATAAGGTTCCAGGGTATTTTCCAAGATTGACTTGCATTCGATTCGGGAGTCGGATATCCCGAAGACTGCCTTCAGGACCAGATATGGCCTCTATGAGTTCCTTGTTATGTCATTTGGGCTGACCAATGCCCCAGTAGCCTTTATGCACTTGATGCACAGTGTGTTTCAGCCTTATCTTGACTCCTTTGCCATTGTATTTATTGACAACATCTTGGTATATTCTCGGTCCCAGGAGGACCATGAGCAGCATTTGAGGACTGTGCTTCATACCTTGAGGGAGAAGAAATTGTATGAAAAATTTTCTAAGTGTGAATTTTGGATTGATTCAGTGGCATTCTTAGGCCATGTGGTGTCTTTTGGTGGGATCAAGGTAGATCCGAAGAAGGTGGAGGTGGTGCAGAGTTGGCCTAGACCGTCATCAACTACTGAGATCCGTCATTTCCTCGGTTTGACTGGGTACTATCGCCATTTTGTGGAGGGATTTTCATACATTGCAGCACTTATGACCAGATTGATCCAAAAGGATGATCCGTTCAGGTGGACTGAGGAGTGCGAGGAGAGATTTCAGAAGCTCAAGACATCCCTGACTACAACTCCAGTGTTGGTATTGCCTACGGGTTCAGGGTCCTATACAATCTATTGTGATGCTTCGAGGATTGGCCTTGGGGAGGTGTTGATGCAGGACGGTAGGGTGATTTACTAATAAAGGTGCATGAGAAGAACTATCCAGTTCATGATCTCGAGTTGGCAGCGATTGTTCACACCCTGAAGATATGGCGTCATTATTTATACAGTGTTCCCTATGAGATTTTCACTGATCACCGGAGTTTGCAGCACATATTCAAGAAGAAGGACCTCAATTTGCGCCAGTGGAGATGGTTGGACCAGATGTCCATACAATATGCATGGGACTAGCCGCTTCAATGGGATCTTTTATCCTGGTCGGAGGAGAAATTACCAAACTTCTATGACATCACCATATTATACCACCCTGGGAAGGACAATGTGGTGGCCGACACATTGAGTCACCGGGCGGAGAGTTTGGGGAGTTTGGCATATCTTCCGGCAGCTGAGAGGCCCTTAGCCTTGGATGTTCAGTCCTTATCCAGTCAGTTCGTGAGATTGAATCTTTCAGAACCTTGCCGGGTTTTAGCTTGTGTGGTTGCTCGATCTTCTCTTTATGACCGTATCATAGAGCGCCAGTATGATGATCCCAATCTTCTGGTTCTTCAGGACAAGGTTCAGCGAGGTGATGCCAGGGATGTGACTATTGGTGATGATGGCGTGATGAGGATGCAGAGCCGTATCTGTGTGACCAATGTGGATGGGCTTCGGGAGTTGATTCTTGAGAAGGCCTATAGCTCGCGGTATTTCATTCATTCGGGTACCGCGAAGATGTACCAGGATCTGAGACAACACTATTGGTGGCGAAGGATGAAAAAGGATATAGCGGAGTTTGTAGCCAAGTGTCTCAACTGTCAGCAAGTCAAATATGAGCATCAGAGACCGGGAGAATTACTTCAGCAGATTGAGCTTCCAGAGTGGAAGTGGGAGCGGATTACCATGGACTTTGTGATTGGACTTCCTCGGACTTTGAGAAAGTTAGATGTTATTTGGGTGAATGTGGATCAACTGACCAAGTCAGCCCTTTTCATTCCAGTGTTGACTACATATTCCTTTGAGAGATTGGCTGAGATTTATATCAGGGAGATTGTCCGATTCCACGGTATTCCAGTATCTATTATTTCAGACAAAGGCACATTTCACTTCACGGTTCTGGAGAGCCGTTCAGAAGGAGTTAGGCACCAGGGTAGAGTTGAGCACAACCTTTCACCCTCAGACGGACGGACAATCCGAGTGCACGACTCAGATTCTTGAGGATATGCTTCGTGCATGTGTGATGGATTTTGTAGGGTCATGGGACCTATACTTGCCACTTGCAGAGTTTTCTTATAATAATAGTTACCAGTCCAACATTCAGATGGCACCGTATGAGGCTTTGTATGGTAGACGGTGTAGGTCTCCAGTGGGATGGTTCGAGTCGGGAGAGGTCCGATTGTTGGGTACAAATTTGGTCCAGGATGCCCTGGACAAGGTGAAGGTGATTCAGGAGAGGTTTCACACAACTCAGTCCAGGCAGAAGAGTTATGCGGATCGGAAGGTTCGTGATTTGGCATTTATGGCTGGTGATCGAGTTTTGCTTCGGGTATCGCCTATGAAGGGCGTCATGAGGTTGGGGAACAAGGGTAAGCTGAGTCTGAGATTTATTGGCCCTTTTGAGGTGCTGCAGTGTGTTGGGGAGGTTGCTTATGAGCTTGACTTGTCTCCCAGCCTAGTAGGAGTTCATCCGGTATTCCACGTCTCTATGCTCCGGAGGTATCACGGTGACCCGACTCATGTTTTGGATTTCGGTTCAGTCCAATTGGACAAGGATTTATCATGTGTTGAGGAGCCAATAGATATAATGGATAGAAAGGTCAAAAAGCTCAGGTCAAAGGGCATTGTATCAGTAAAGGTTCAGTGGAGAGGTCAGCCGGTCGAGGAGGCGACTTGGGAGACCGAGCATGATATGCGCAGTCAGTACCCTCTTCTTTTCACAGCTTCAGGTATGTTGATACGCTAAAATTATACCTCAAAATAGTGTAAGCGGTCGATGTCAAATATAATAACCCAACAAGGTTGGGGTCGAATCCCACAGAGAACAATATGAAGGCGATTAGGAATGTAAGAGAATTATCACTTATTGCGCAGTGCCAAACACTTAGATTTTGATTTTGAAAATATTTATATCTAAATGCAAAAATATAAACTAACCTAGAAAGCAAGTAAAATGATCAATGGCAACAAGTATGAATGCTTCGGGAATTACACTCAAGTAACGATCCAATGTATTTCACGATTTTACAAATATGAGCGAGTTTATGTTAATTAGCCACGGATAATAATTCTTAATTAGCTTCTTCCGAAGACTAACAATACTTCCTAATTGAATTATTCCTAACCCAATTAAGAGATTATGCACACCCGGATTTGGCTACAAGTAGTTCAATCCTATTCCTAGGTAGAATCTATAAAATGAGGGTTAAAGCCTCAAGTTCTTGTTAATTAAATCTTTCTCAACCCCAAATTATCTTTTACAAAATTAATTCAGAGTTAATGGGCGAGTCCTAGGGTTAGCTAATCCCTTTAGAAACATTGAAGAACAAGAATAATTAAAATAACAATAACTCACTTCATAAATAACTAAAAATCATTCAAAACATAAGCACAACAAGGTATTTAATCCACAATTTAAATATGAGTATTTCCATAAACAAGATTCAAGTGTTGGAAATAAATACTACACACTTAAATATTCAATACAAAGCAAGGAGATGAAGCAATAAACATAAATAGGGAAGAAAACCTTAACCACAAGCTTGAAATCTTAACCTAAGTGTGTGTGGAAACCCTAGCTTTAAGACTTGTTCTTCCTTGTCTTCAAGACACAAAATTATGTTTTACAATGCCAAAGATAAGCCAAAGATTGTTGAAAATGTCTGCTAGGTTGAGAAATTATGATTTTACAATTCTGTCCAGACCTAATGCCCGATGACCGCACCTGTGTAAGAATTCTCGCAGGTGCGGTTCCACAGAAGCGGACTCCACAATGCAGGTGCGAGTCTGGGTGACATGAGCATTTTCCACAGATGCGCACAAAACACCGCACCTTCGCAGGTGCGGCCATTGTGCATTTGAGCCTTCTTCGCAGATGCGTTCAATATTCCGTAGGTGCGAGGTCGCACCAGCGGTCAAGAGTCCGCAGGTGCAGAATCACTGAAGGTTTTTGTGCCTTTTTCACCAATTGTGCTCAACTCCACTTCAATTCAACACCAATCACTTCATGACATCATTTCCCTGAAATTCGAGCAATACACACGATAAACGACCTCAAGTTATCATTGAAGGATGCAAAATCTAACGAAAAGAGGCTAAAACGAGTGGTAAAATCACCACTCATCAATACCCCCAACTTAGAGCTTTTGCTTGTCCTCAAGCAAATCAAAACTAACAACTGAATGAGGTTCTACCATTTCAAGCACAAGTTGTATTGCTATCATTTACAAATCACATTCTCCAACTAAGCATTATACTTATTGATTTGGTTGATACTAATATTAGGCTCAAGTATGCATCTTACCCGAATAACTCCCTCATTTAAAAACAACTTCAAAAAGTGCAAGGGAGTTTCAAAATAATCAAGCGACAAGAATAAGCCTCAAGAAGTGACTAAAAAGCACTAGTCCACTATATATACCCAACTCAGTCATTTTCGGATATATCAATTTCACCAATCCATCCTAATTCACGTGCCCTCACAAGAAAGAATGTCCCAAAATCACCATATTTACAAGAGCAACACAAGGGACAAGTTCACAAAGACACTCACACTCACAAAGAATTTCAAGTGTTCCAACAATTCATGCCATAAGCTTGCCCTTATTTTAATTCATCGCTTCTTCAAGAATATTCGGTTGGAGATCCCATAAGGACTTTTTAAGCTTGTAATGTAGGTTTAGGGAAGGGTCGGATAAACATTTAGGATACAAGTGACTACACCCTCCTTGAACACTACTCACATTTTCTTTCTTGATGCACTTTGTTTCTTTATTTAAACCACATAGCCTCATTTGCATCTAGTTACCAACATAGAACAACCTTAAATACCTCTCAAAATTTCTTCAAGTCTCCAATTTTATATTTATACAAATATCTCTTTTTTCTTTTCTTTTTCTTCTTTTCTTTCTCATTTTTTTATATTTATTTTTTCTTTTGGAGCTTGAGTAATTTCATGTGAATATTTTGAGGTGTATATCCTAAACTCAATATACAACCTTACCAATTTTTATTTTGACACCCCACCCCCAACTTTAGGATTTTTGCCTCATTCTCAATATTCAAGGAGGGACGGGTTCAAAAGAGGGAACTATTTTGCAAAAGGGAAAGGTTTGTAATGAGGTGGCCAAAGAAAAGGTTAAAGGCTCAAATAGGGTAACTAGTGATAATATCTATACAATGGTGGCTCGAAAGGCTAAAGGGGTTTTCAAATAACACAAAGAATGCCTAAGTTCATTTCTCCAACCAAACATACTTATCATTATCATTGAAAGACCAACCGGGAAAGTTCTAGATGATAGAAGTGAACACAAGATTTATTTATACAAACACTAAAGCACATGGCACATGAATTAATCAAGACGGATCAATTTCACTTTCTAATAGGAGTCTAGATCAATATTTCTCAAACTAATGGGCAACGAGTCACTAAAAGAGCCAAAATATTATCACAAAAATTATTCTTCACCATAAAACTTACTTGTTTTAATTCAAAACCAAAATTCGGAGGGGTATTCTTAATTCACATTTCACATACAAGAGAATAATTTCTTTAGTACTAAATAATCCAAAAGTCTCATCCTAGCAAAACAAGACTACTTCCCTTAAGAAAGTTGTCACACCATCTATCATAGGGAAAAGTCACGCGGTTCACTTCAAAAATGTTCCTTGGGAAAGAAGCGTAGCATGAAGAAAACCCAAGGGAGTATTATTAAGGAAATAAAAAAAAATTAAAGAACAAAGCTACAAATAAAAAGCTAAAAACTAAAATAAAAGCAACTATTGCTAATAACTCCAAGCTACTAAAGAAAGTAAATACTACAAGAAAAATAAAAATAGACTAATCACACCAAGCTCAGGGAGAAACACGTGATAATCCAAAATAAGCCCGGCAATGGCACATAGTATCCATACACAACCAAGAAGCCCCGCAAGGGCACATAGACAATATCATAAAAAAGTCATAATAGATACAATGTGCAAAAGCTACCCCCAACTAAAAACACTGCAGTGTCCCCACTGCACAATATCAAAATAAAGAGCATAGTTTGAGGGTCTCCCTGAGGTCTGCATCAAACTAGCAGGCTGCAGGAGAATAGGCTGGTCACTGCTGCTGAGAACTCTCGTCATCATCATCATCATTATCATCCGCATCGACACCATCATAATTGGTCATGAACGAGTAGTCCTCGCTGTCCTCATCATCCGCAAATGACATTTTCTTGCTCGACTGTCCCCACCTGAAGATCGCCTTGGCTCCTATCCACACTTTGACCAGTAGTTTACCTTTCTTTTTATTTTTCTCCTTTTCCTTTTCAAATGACTCCTTCAGGTCAACATGTGCCTTGGCCAGTCTGGTGTAGGCTGTGTCGAGCTGGGCAATGGATGCTGCCATCCTATCCTGAGTATCAAAGTAAGTCTGCATCTCCTCTTTGGAGAAGTAATCAGGTGGAGGCTGAGGCTGGGAGTGGGAAGGCCCAGTGGGGAGATTGAACACTAGGTCCTGCAGGATTGCAAACTGGGAGTTCATCTCCCCAAAAGGGCCCTTTGCTGCAGCAGGCTGTGAGGAGGATCCGGACCCGACAGTGGTGGTGGTGACCTTCCTCTTCTTGCTTTTAATTGCACTACCCTCTCCCGTTACTCTTAATGGGTGGAAGGGTTTGTCGGCGGGCACCCAATGATCAGTGTTGCGCTCTTCTACCTCGTCCCGCCTGCATAAGTCAGTGATTAAGAAAAGAAACATCAAAACTGCGCCATCGTCAAGCAAATACTGCCGCTTCTCCCTCAGAATATAATAGCCCACATTCACTGGGATGCCATCAAGAAGGCAATCAATGATCAAGGCTCTGGTGTAGGGCGCGTCTGAGACATTTCCACAGGGAGACACCCTGTTGCACAGGATATAGAGCCAGATCTTGGCCTCAGTTGTGAATTCAATGGACTTCAAACCTCTTCTTTTGCTTGCCCACTTTGCTCTGACTCTCTCAGGGTACAACTGCGACACAAGCCATGACGCATTGTCGCAGTGATCTTTCTCTTGTAGAGGCTCAATTGGATGGTTCGGAATCCCGAGGGCATAATTAATTTCTTCCACCCCGAACTTTACCATCTTGCCTCTGATGATGAGTTGAGGGTCGGTGAAGTTTGTACGCTTGAGGTTGGCGTAAAACTCGCGAACCCACGTCTCATTGGCCTGGCAAGGAGTGGGAATGAAGCACGATCACCCAGAGGATTGCAACCGGCCATAGAAATCCAGGAGCATCTCGACCAATTTATCCTCAACGATCCCTTTCTCAAGCATCGATTTCTTGGTGAGGAGATTGTCATAATAAAGGCGTTGATAGTCAGCAGACATGAACCGGTAATCATAAAATCGTTCCCCAACATCCTCCTCAATTTCATGACTGTCCGGAGCATTTATGTTCGCGTTCGGGTCCATTTTTAGCTCAAAGTACCTATAAAAAATCAAAACAAAGTTGGTCAAGCAGTGGAATCTTGTTAAGAATATTAAAACACTGCAATTAGGCCGAAGAACCAAGTCGAACAGGCCTGGGAAGGGCCATTTTCAAACTCTTTGTTTTCTGCCATGCTGCCTTGTTTCCGCATCTGCGAAACTTCAGTCGCAGGTGTGGTTGCGCACCTGCGAAAACAAGGGAGCAACTGCGGAGAATGCCCAGAGGACTAGAGTTCGCACCTGCGGAAAAGGACACGAGAGTGCGAAGCCGCACCTGCGGAAACCTGTTCGCACCTGCGGTCTTTCGTCCCAAAGTTCAACTGCCAAGAATTGCTTTACTATTTTCAATTGCAATATGACTTTTAACACTTAATTTGTACTCAAGACTTCCAAATTAGGGTATCAAATTGATTTCTAACTTCGTTAACACTGAACTTTAGGTCCCTCGATTACAAATTTCTTTTGGACACTTCGCCGAACACCTTGTGGGCAGTTAAAATGCACTCCCTCTTCACATGAATTGGGTACTCATATTTTCCCCACAATTGTTGCTTCGATGAAGCCAACACACATATTCTACACTCAACCAAATCCTCACCCTAACACTATCCTAAATCAGAGGGGAAACAAAGTAAAAAAACAAAAAGTAAATAAAAAACAAAGAACCAGCCATCGAAGGTCTAAGAGAAGAAACAAAATAAAAAAAATAAAAAGTAAATAAAAAACAAAGAACCAGCCATCGAAGGTCTGGGAAAACAAATAAAGAAAAATAGAGAAGAAGAAGGAAGTGAGGAGATGCGAATACCTGGGTCTTGTGAGTGCAATGGAGAATACCTGGGTCTCATGCGTTACCGCTTCTGCGTTCAGTGAAGGCGCACCTGCGGATTTTTGACCGCAGGTGCGGAAATACCTGGGCTAAGCATACCAGTTCTGGACAGCCACTGTTTTGGCACATTACCGGTATCAAAAATTTGCAGCTTAGCTCCGAAAAATCTGAAACTTGGCAGATTAGTGCAAAACAATATAATAAGCTATTCTAAAAATGAAAATTTTAAAAACAACAAAATTTTTGAAAACGATGGGTTGCCTCCCACCAAGCGCCGCATTTAACGTCGTGGCACGACGCAAGTCAACTTTACCACTTTTCTCACCACTCTGACGATATGAACTGGGCACCTAGCTTGGAATCAAGCTTTTGACCACGGGCAATGGGGGGTGGTAAGTAGATGATGAAGCCAAGCCTTAAATTCTTCATTTTGCACTTCTTGGCTCTCAGGTGAGGAATGTCATTTTGCTTTCTTGTTTCCTTAAATTGTAAGATGTATGGTATGCGTTTTTCCTCCTCGCAAAACTTCATTGATTCGTGTAGTTCAACTTCCGTATCACCACACAATTCCAATGTTGAAAAATGCTTGGAATGTACCTTCAAACCTCCAACTTGCAATTTTTCCCGAATTTTGACATCCTCCTTTTCCCCCGGACTAGAGTCAATTTCAACAATATTTTCCATCACCCCAGTTGACTCTAGTTCCATATTTTTCTCGACATCACTAACATTCATGGAGTCGGTTGGCGGATTTTCAAGTCTTGATTCCTCAAGGTAAAGCGCATTTTCATCCGCGGAGTTGGACTCTTCTTGGCGTCCATCCATACTTTCAACTTGAGAGGCATAATGAGCCTCCATCAATGCTTGCATTTGATCCTTCAAAGTGCGGATGTGGTCATCATTTTGAGTCACTTTATGTTTCAAGTCCTCGAGTGCAAAGTTGTGCTTTTCCTCATTTTCAAGAATGGCCTCCAACATGAGGATCATCCTCTCATTTTGAGCATTTGAGAGTTCTTCTTGGTTTTGTTCAAGTGCCAAGGAAGAATTTTCAACTTCAACCTCCAAGGAAGGTTCTTGGCTATCACTCACCTCCAAGGCTTTTTGAACCCTTGAAGCTTCAATCATTTCATCCATTTGTGAGTGCAACCTTTCAAGTGCCAATTCATTTTGGAGACGATTCTCCAAAAGCTCTTCCAAGGCATTTTGCTCATGGTTTCCTTCGTCAAGTAAGCACTCCAACATGAGCTTGAACTCTCCATTTCTAC
>ML273015.1:0-11663 GCA_005239495.1 Nicotiana undulata
GTGTGGAGCTTTATGACCGAGTCAGTCCTTATGACCCACCCTTATGACTTCGGCCGATAGTTTGGTCCGTGTCGGTTATATCTATATACACATATGCATTCATTAGCATCTGCATTGAGTTGGTATCGAACGATGGTGAGTTGAGAAGCAATACTGAGTACTGGAAAGTGAATAATTGAGATAACAAGATAAGGTATTTCAGATAAGGAAAAGGAAAGGGGATGTTTAAGATCAGTTACATGTTTGTTGATTACCTGTCCTTATACTTGATGTATTTTCTCACATGATTTATTGCTCGGTATGTACCTTATTTTATTATGTACTGGACCTTAGTGAGTATATATTGTACCTCTCGTCCCTACTCTTTACGAGTTTAGACGGGATACTCACTAGGTACATATTTGTTTATATGTACTCATGNATTTTGCTCAGTCTTTTGTTTCAGACTGCGGCTTGTATTTTTGTGTATATATTTCAGTTGCTGTATCTATGTAGCGCCCGTTGACACTGTGACACTAGTCCTGGCACACACTTGTTGTAGTTATGTTTGGGTTCGGGGTTATATATATTTGGCCTAGTTGTGGCTCAGCTTGTATCTACGGCCCTACCTCATATCGCTGTTATATTCCGCATTATATTTGTTATAAATTGTAAATAACTGGAATATCAGGTTTTGGGGTAGTATCTCCTAAGGATTCATATGTTGGCTTGCCTAACCTCGCCGTTAGGTTCCATCACGACCTGAACCGGGTTTTGGGTCGTGGCAATTTTGGACTAGGGATTGAAGAGTGAGATTTTGGGGTTTGAAAGTCGATTTGTAGTTAGAATTGGATGGTTTTGGTTTGGTTGGACTTGTTATTGAATATGTTTTTGGATTTTGTGAATTTTGTCGAATTCCGAGACATGAGCCCGGGAGTTAACTTTTTGGATTGACTTTGTGACTTTGGTTAAAGAACTTAGCTTTATCGTATGAAATCAATTCCTATAGCTTGTACTGAATGTATTAAGTTGTTTGTACCTAGATTCGACTCGTTTGGAGGCTAATTCACGAGGCAAGGGCTTGTTGGAGTTGTGATTTGCGTTGTTTAAGGTACGTAACACTTCTAAACTTGGTACTGAGGGTAAGAATCCCTTGATTACGTGTTATATTATTGGTATTGAGGTAATGCACATGCTAGGTGACGAGTGTGTGGGTGTCACGACCCAAACCAATGGGCCGCGGCGGGCACCTGGTACCTTATTCAACCGAGTACCAACACAACGTATCTTTCATATCATCTTATAATAGGTAAGTGAACCGGAGTAAATCATGAGGGAATACAAACTTATATATTAGACATACTGGCTTATCAAACCAAAATACCATCCGTACATTAAACACAGGACGACAAGGCCATACAAGCTTTCGTATACATGATATTTGTCTACAAGCCTCTAAGAGTACATACTTAACTTAAAGGTCGGGATAGAGCCCCGCCGTACCAAACAATACACATCTAAATTATACTGACCAAACGAGCAACTCCGAAGCAAATGGAGCGCACCAACATCTTTCACTGAGCTGAGAGCCTACTTGGAGGGCTCTCGACCTGTCTATCGGGACCAGCGGGCATGAACGCAGCGTCCCCAATCAAAACGGACGTCAGTACAAATAATGTACCGAGTATGTAAGGCACATAAATAAGTACATAAAAGACATGGAATAAATATAGAGTAAATGACTCAACATGTAAGTCTAGATAACTTTGTAAATCATGAAATAATTATAATGTCATGCATATGTGTTTGAATGTCATGTTGTGCATAGGTACGTGTTTCATAACATCATCAAGCCTCTAAGGACATCCCATCATGTCATCTCAGCCACTATGGGAAAATCATCAACGTATACTAGCTGATCAGGTGGTGATGCGCATATAACGTCGTAACCTTTTTCCTTTTTCCATATCCCATATAAATATAATATACATATATACGCGTATATAACGTCATCTGGTCATGGGTCAATGTTCATGTATAAATGCATGAAATGCATAAGAAATACGTTAATAAGATTTTCTCGAAATGCCATAAAAATCAATATGTCTTTCGGATAAACTTTATCAAATACGTATTTTTTTAAGACCCATGAACAGAAGATAATATTAATTCAGATGGGGGAATTAAGAATATAGACACCCCTAGTATTTTTATGATAGAGTAATTTATGAAAACCGTGCGTTTGCTCGATTCTTCTGTATAATTTGGGTCATGCCAAAAAGAAAAAAAGGGTAGCCTTAACATACCTGAGCCGATTTTTCTTGACAATCATTCTAACACACGTCAATTGCGACAACACGTAACGACGAACCAAAGTAGAGAAACCCCGTATGATATTCTTGAGAAATATTGTACAGTGATTCCTTATAATTGCATATCACGGTACTAGCGTTATGAAATTTCATATGAATTCGTTTGGGAATTCATCAGATACTTACTTAGCACATACATCTCTTATAATTGTGATGTTATCCAACCTAATTCTTTGAAAATAACACATGAATCTATAGGATTTTATCAGACGCCTCATTTGAATGTAAACTGGACTTTTGGTAATCAAATTGGGAGCTAGCTAGGATGCATTGTATTATCACGTAAGAAAGCAACCAAGGTACTTATGTCCAATTCTCTAAATAAATGAAAACGTGTAATCATGTTGTATCTTGACTCATAATGAACATTTTGCCACATATATAATTAACTTAAGAGTCATAATATCATGATTCTTTTGCTACCACATTTTGATGTAATACTTATCCAATTATTTGGATTAATTAGGTAATGTCCCGATACCCGGTAATTAATCAATTACTTGCATAATTAAGAATTATCTTAAATTACTTAAAATTTTACTTATTTTTTATACACTTTATACGTCCTACTATCATGGTCATATGGTACCTTGTATGGTACTAGTCCATAAATATCAGGTATTAATGCTTGGCCCGAATTTTATCCCAACATGCCAAACTTGGACGAAAATTCATTTTCTTAATTTGACTTGCTTCCCCTCTCACTTTCACGAATTTACTCATTACTTGTTTGAAATATCATAATCCTTATAATCTACAAATAATCTTTTCATTGGACTGATGTCAATTACCTTACGACAAATTCAACATACAATACTATAGGGTGCAACATCGTCGTAATTTAATACTGTGAAGCGTAACATCATCGTAATATAGTACTGCAGGGCGTAACATCATCATAATATTATACTACGGGACGTAATATCGACGTAATATTACGGGGCATAACATCATTCCCCCCTTTGGAACATTCGTCCTCGAATGTTGACTGATGCTCTTATCATTTTTATAACTTATAGTTCTTGTGAATACCTTAATACTCTCCTTTCCATTTAGGTAGTTTTTCTGTGAATAAATCCAAAGGCCAGGGCATTCCCTCCTTTAGGCCTCTTTCCCACGCCATGACTTGTGATCGAATTCCTTCCAATCTCGTAATTGTTGCTACCTTCTATCATGCAACCTCTACAATACTGACCTTGTAAGTGTGCCTATGCGCCTCTCCTCTCCTTTTTTCTCCAGCTTTTAGCCAACCTCTAGGCCTTACTTTGTAAACATATACAAGGCTTAATAGGATGCCTCTCTAGGCATCTATAGGTGTACTCAAGTTCTTCGCTCGGTACTTTGTTGAACTTGCAAATATGGTTATTTCTTATTTCATAGACCTGGTTATCCATTCGTATGACTTTACTGCATCTACGTAGGTCATATTATACCATAATTTTTTCTTCGATTTATCGTTACTGAGGTCTGCAACCAACTCCAGGTTGCTCTTGTTGCTTATCCTTAAGACTGATGGTCTAATCTCATCTTATATTGTTGAACTTTTATCCATCTATTGTTGATTCACCTTAATGTTGATTCATCATCTACCACTGATAACTTGATCTTTTATGTAACACCGCCGCTAGGGCCCGCGTCTCATTGGGGACATCAGGAGTAATTAGATTGATCCTAGGGGTGATACTATACTTCCATAAGCGTACTTTATAGCATCCCAATGTGATTCACCTTATATGGGTATTTTAGTCCCTTACAATTCATGAAATCCTCTCCCCCCCCCCCTTTCTTTTTTCAAATCATTTCTCAAGCGAAGGCCCAAATGTCATCCTTTATCTACCACAATTACACCTTCATTCTACTATTAGGGCAAATTTCCATATCTTTTCAAATGTTATTGGTCTTAGGCTCCTTTTAGTTCATTCAGGCTATACTGAGCTTTCTATAACTTAGACAAACCATTAACTCTCTTGTTTTCACGGGATTATTCCCGAGGACTTATCCATTTTCGTCATCTTCTCCCTTTCCATCTTCTTATCCTTACTCTTGTCTTTCTAAAACCTTGTTGTTCTATCATACTTTAGCTTGTGATTAATTCCCTTAGTCTTTTTCAGAATATCAAGCAAGACATCGCATCGTCTCTAACTCTTCTTTTACTCTCTAATTAGACCTTTCGGTACTTAGAAACCATAGGTTGGAAGGTATGCTACTGATGACGCTACTATCGTCCCTAGATACTGAATCCCAACGCTTCTAGTCTTTTACCTGAAGTATGGACCACTCTCATCCTTCTATACTTGAGTATTTCATACATTTTTCACCTTTACCTTACTTACTTTAAAATATTACCTTACATTCTTCTATCTTCCTTTCATAACCTTCCTCCCACATAAGTATAAATCACATCCACCATTTGAAGCTCTATTATAATACTTGCACCTCTGGTGCCTATACAATCCGGTGGGAGCTTCATACTGACTTCTTATGAGGCTGGTACTCTTCATTTGGTTTCATCGTAGAGCCGTTATAAAATATGGCTACTGTACTATCTCTCTTATACTTTTGCTACTTAAGAGTGATCCTGAGGTCTCTAATTCTCTTGGTCCTTCCTGTTTTGCGTAGTCGATGCAACTCTTTAGTTTCCTCTTTTTTATGATCATCCTTTATGTAGGCTTAAGATACTTTCCAATATGCGGCTCATGGTGTTAGTTATTACGTTTACCCTCTCATGGCGCTATGGAATCTCCATGATACAATCCTTTAGCAATTAAATACTTTGTCTATAACCTGGACTCAATTATTTCTTTTTAACTTATACCAAAGTCTTCTACGGCTATATGATTGTCAATTATATATGCTGCATAATATCCCAAAATCTTAGGTGCATTCATAATGTAATTGTCTCTAGATCACTGATCGAATAATTCCTTTCGTATCTTCTTATCTTTCTTTAACGTAAGATATTACTTTTCTCGTTTGTTTACCCCTTGTTGTGTGCATACTTAGCTTATCTTAGTTCCCACGCATGCCATAGTTTTCGTGGAACTCATATAATCTCAAATATTACTTTTAATTTTACTTCCCATTCATTAGCCACGGTAGGTGCCACTCTCTTTTGGAGCGCTTACAATTTTGTTATGAGGCTGTTGTTACACGACCATTTCCTCTTTAGGTCGTTGTGCTTAGGTTAAAGCCTTATTCCTTATTTTCTCAGCTAGTCTTTCGTTGTAGTACTTAGGTAGAAACCTTGACTCTCATAAAGTTGTGATCTTATTACGGACCTTTCGATGTCCTTCCTTGCCTATAATCATCTGTAGTTGCCTACCTCCATGTCCTTGTGCTTGTAGGGTTGCTTCTGAACTGATATTTTTGACTGTCTTCCCAGTGAAACTTTCTTTTATCCCCGTAACACTCATACGGTACCTTTAACTACCCAGACTTCTATTTGAATATATCTCAAGTATTATATTGACATTGTTGCGAGGCTAAATTCTCCGTGTTAGGTTTTACTACATTTATCTTGCATGATCTGCTGATTTGTCTGTAACTTCTTGTCTAGTCATGACTAGGCTCCTCCTGAATCAACTACTAACTACTCGTCGACCCATTCTACTAGCTCCTTATTTATTAATAACCTTCCAGGCAGAAACCCTTACTTCCTTTTTTTGACATCGTGCTTACGTAACGTTTTGGAATCATAGGATATCTGTAGGATTCAGATAAGTTCAATCTCACCCCTTTCTCATTTTTTATCGCATTCTTCCTTTATCATTCCATATTCCCCCTTTAGGGAAGTACTAAGACTTGGAGCTACGATGACCTGCCTATAGATGTTTTTCCTCTCCATCTTTGGCGTCTTTTCGCATCATCAATGACCCTTAGTCGCCTTGCGGTAATCCTTATATACCAAGGATAACAAAATTCCTCACTCGCAATGGTGGAACTTAGTGTAAGTGGCACATATAGTCCCTTAAGCTTAACTTTGCTCACATTGTTTGCTTTTTTAGGGAAGCGTTTTCCTAAATGACCATCCTCTGAATTCGTCATGGATCTTCTTATGTTGTCCATTTTATTATTTTTGGAACGCAATATGAAATTCTCATGATGCTGACTATTATCAAATCACTCAGTTCCTAATTCACGTTTAGTTTATCTTGTTCACTAGTCCGTACTGATTTATATTATTCTGGGGCCTTCTATTAATCACGTTAGAGTTGCAAACTTATTTCTCGGAATAAGGACGTGACTGTATGGCCTATATTCTTTGTTGTCTTAAGGCCAATCACCCTTCGTCTCTTTCTTCATTTGACTATAGATTCTGTAATACTGTCATCTTTTTGACCTACCGTTGTCATCCAGGTATCACATCTTGCTCTTAATGCTTCATTAACTCTCTTCTCATTTCCTGCTAACATTTCTGTCTATTACTTTATTCTGAAACTTTCAACAAGATATTCTTTTGCTTTTTAGCTCCAATTTGCTCCATCCATTGGCTCTTCGAATTTCCAAACATTCTTTCTCTACTAAGGACGGGAGCCACACTAAGGTAATATTTACCCCTTCCAGGATTCCAGTGCATGTCTTTGTAGTACTCATATCTAGCTGTACTATTTTAGAGTGTACCATCTAGGTATCTCACAAGGAGATCTATTATCACCTTTGTAATATCCTTCGGAAATGTCAACTAACGCAAATCATCCATCCATCATTTTGGGTTACTCTAACCCCAGCCGGATCCTGCTATCCTGTCTTTCTCTTAAACTATATCCGTTAGCTCCCATAGGGCATGACTGAGATACGTGTGGCCGATTGTACGTACATATGTTAGTGTCGAAGGTAACTCAAAATACTTATATCTGTGATGACCCAAAAAGGGGTCATCTTATGTGAATCTAATTTTGACTGTGTTCCGAGGCCCCAAAAACCTCCGTTAATCTCACCTCGATGTGCGTGCGTAGCCCGGGCGCGTAGCCAGGAAGCCTTTATGTGAAAACTTGATTAAGAGTTGACTTCATGTTAATTAATTGAATAAAGTTGACTTTGGTCAACATTTTTGGTAAACGGACCCGGACCAGTGATCTGACGGTCCCGGAAGGTCCGTAGGAAAATATGGGACTTGGGCGTATGCCCGGAATCGAATTCTGAGGACCCAAGTCCGAGAAATGAATTTTTAAAGAAAATTGTTTTATGAAAATATTAAAGGCTTATGAAAATGAACCTTGATGTGAAACATGTGCTACCGGTCACGTATTATGATTTCGGAGCCCGGAACAGGTTTAATATGTGTTATTTAAGTTATCTATGAAATTTTGTAAGAAACAGACTTGATTTGATGGGTTTCGGATCAAAATGAGACAATTGGAGTTAATGAAATTTTGAGGATTTTCATAGAATTTGAAATTTGGCTTGAAATGTGATTTTTTTGTTCCCGAGGTCCGAATGAAATTTCGGGATCGGGAATAGTTCCGTATAGTCATTCATGACTTGTCTGTAAATTTTGAGGTCATACCGAGTAGTATAGACCCGTTCGGCGCAATGTTATGAAATCTAGAGTTCTTAAAGTCTTAAGTTTGAATTCAAGAGGTTTGGCGGGTGATTCTAGTTCTAGTGATGTTCTGAGTGTTCCGTGAGCTCGAGCGAGTCCGTCATATGATTTGGGACCTGTTGGTATATATGTTGTCAGAGGCTCGGGTGGTCCCAGGGGCTTCCCGGATCTCGCACGGGGCCAAAAACCAGCAAAATCCACTGCTGGTGTGGCTGCTTCTGGTGTGACCGCACCTGCGGTCTCTCAGTCGCAGGTGCGACCCCCATCGCAGGCGCGGCCCTTTCTTCCGCAGGAGAGGGACTGCTGGTGCGGACTCCTTCTCCGCAGGTGCGATGCCAGGGTCCCAGGCCCTTTTCCGCAGGGGCGATGATTTTCTCGCAGGTGCGGGACCGCACCTGCGGTCCCAAGGTCGCAGGTGCGGAAATCACTGTTTCCAACCCCTTTTAAATGTCCAAATTACGGGTTTTCTTCATTTTTACCCACCATCAACCTCCATTAGAGAGCATCCAAGTTTGAGCAACACCTCCCACGACCACCCACTGTAGGGGTAAGTAATTCTCTTCTATTTTTCACTATTATGCATAGAATTCAACGGGTTTAATTCCTAAAGAATCAATAACTCATAAAATTTGGATAGAAATTCTAGGGCTTTGAATAAATTGGTGAATTATTCAATTGAGGCTATGAATCCTTGTATAAATCACATCACTTCGATCCTTAGACTTCGGGTAGGTGATTCCTTCAAGAATTTTCGAAATCCAACGTGTGGGCCTGGGGTAAAAATTTCGGAGATGGTCAAGAATGCTTAAATTTAGCATTTCTTGTTGATTCTTCTTCTTGGAACCTAAATTAATTCAATGATACCATGATTGGTTAGTTGCGAGCCGTCGAGGGTGAATTTCAGAGTTTCGGGCGCAATTGTGGTCCGAGGGGTAGATTCGACACGAGGTGAGTCTCTTTTCTAACCTTGTAAGAGGGAATTGTCCCCATAGGTGATGTATATGCTATGTGTAAATTGTTTGGGGGCTACGTACGCGCCAAGTGACGAGAGTCCGTACGTAGCGGCTATTATTGTTATGTTCGGGTAGTTAGGCCCACATCATGCCTTGAATGCTTTCTCGTAATGCCTTATATGCTTTTCTCGCAATGCATGATAAGTTTTCCTTATAATGCTTTATATGATTTATTGTGACGCCATATGTACTATGAAATTATGTTTTGCATAGTGTTATTCCTCTGAGGCTTTATGGAAAAAATTATTGAATGGCAAGGAATTTGTTATGGAAAGTAAGTATTGTAAGATAGTGGGATCGGGTCGTATGCCACGGCAGGTTTGAGAGTGATTATGTCTATATGGGATCGGGTCGTACGCTACGGCAGAGTTGAAAAGAAATTGTGAAATATATGGGATCGGGCCGTACGCAACGGCAGTGTTGAAAGTAATTGAATATATATGGGATCGGGTCGTGCGCCACAGCAGTGTTGAGAAGTAATTGTGATATATATGGGATCGGTCCGTACGCCACGGCAGTGTTGAGAAATACTTGAGATACCTATGGGATCGGGCCGTACACAACGGCAGTGTTGAAAGTAATTGAATATATATGGGATCGGTCCGTACGCCACGGCAGTGTTGAGAAATACTTGAGATACCTATGGGATCGGGCCGTACGCCACGGCGAGTTTAGAAGGTACCTTATGGGAGCGGGACGTGCGCCACGGCGGATCTAAGAATTTGTGATTATTGTTTCGTTCGGTGGTCTTACCCTTGAAAGTACTTTATTGTTTAGTTCAGCAATTGTTTGGATTTCGGCTTTTGATATATATACTTGTTTCTTATTTCCCTGACATGCCTACTGTATTTCATTATATTGTATCATATGTTATTACTGCTGGACCTTAGTGAGTATCGAGTCGCCCTCTCGTCACTACTTCTTCGAGTTTAGGCGGGATACTCACTGGGTACATATTTATTTAATATGTGCTCATGCTGCACTTTCTTTTTCTTTTCTGTACTTGATTGTACAGGTCCGGAGGATGGTACGTCTGATTATCAAGCCGGTGCTAGATATTGATAGCGTGGTTTTACTTCACGGTGAGCTGCTTTCCCGGCGACTTCCTAGCAGCACCCTGGAGTTCTTTTGTTATATTCTCTGTCCATTTCATTCAGACTGAGACTCTGTATATATTGTGGTCATTGTATATTCAGTAGTTGCCCATGACACTCGTGACTCTAGTTCCTGGCACACACGCGTAGTGTATGTATATTTTGGGTTTGGGTTGTACAGGCATGCATATGCTTTATTACCATGTCAAGCTATCATCATGTTTAACGGTTTAAAATTTGTAAATGTTGACTTGTTTAATTAGATGGGAAGGGTAACACTTAGTGTAATTTGTGTTCGCTTGCCTAACCTCGTCGTTGGGTGCCATCACGACCCGGATTAAGATTCTGGGTCGTGACAATATCTCCCTTCCTGAATAGTAAATAATGATAATATTTATTAACTGGGTACCTCGTACCCTTCTTCACCTTGCTTCTTTTACTTGCTGAAACTTGTGTCTAACTTCCGAGACTGTTATTCCTTTTTACCGTAATAATGGATAAGTATTCTTTCCTAAAATCTCCTTATCAAGAACCCTACGCCTTTTTAGTACACACATGATCTGATGAAGACCTCGCATTTATTCATCATAAGCAAGATGCAAAATCGAATTCCTCTAATTCAACATTTCCACAACTATATCTCTTATCGATCACCTTTCTGAATGTAGGAATCGTCTTATTACGAATAAAATAGAAGTTTGAAATTTGAATTCTTATAAGTGAGCTCTACCACATGATCTAGAGTAAGATGAAAGAGTCACAGTCATAAATGCCCTGTAGCCTCCTGCTTATAAGTGTGGTGCACGACACACCTATAAACAAGACTCTACTAGACACGACTTGTAGACTTCCTAGGACAGAACTGCTCTGATACCACTTTTGTCACGACCCAAACCTATGGGCCGGGACGGGCACCCGATACCTTACTCAACCGAGTACCAACACAATGTATCTTTCGTATCATCTTATAATAGGTAAGTGAACCAGAGTAAAGCATGAGGGAATACAAACTTATATATTAGACATACTGGCCTATAAGACCAAAATACCATTCCTACATTAAACATAGGCCGACAATTCCATACAAGCTTTCGTATACATGACATATGTCTGCAAGCCTCTAAGAGTACATACTTAAATTAAAGGTCGGGGCAGAGCCCCGCCATACCAAATAATACACATCTAAATCATATTGACCAAACGAGCAACTCCGAAGCAAATGGAGCGCACAAACATCTTCCGCTGAGCTGATAGCCTACTTGGAGGGCTCTCGACCTGTCTATCGGGACCTGCGGGTATGAACGCAGCGTCCCCAGGAAAAGGGACGTCAGTACGAATAATGTACCAAGTATGTAAGGCACATAAATAAGTACATAAAAGACATGGAAGAAATATAGAGTAAATGACTAAACCTGTAAGTTTGGATAACTTTGTAAATCATGAAATAATTATGGTGTCATGCATATGCGTATGAATGTCATGTCGTGCATAGGTACATGTTTCATAACAACATCAAGCCTCTGAGGGCATCCCATCATATCATCTCGGCCACTGTGGGCAAATCATCAACGTATACCAGCAGATCAGGTAGTGATGCGTGTATAACGTCGTAACCTTTTCCCATATCCCATATATATATATATATATATATATATATATATAT
>ML273016.1:0-14130 GCA_005239495.1 Nicotiana undulata
CGCGCCGTTCGACCCTCGGCATTTCTTGCGCATGATAATTGCTGCGTATTTTCTGTAATTATTGGTTATTGGCCTATGAAGTTTTAAATTGCCAACTGAAATGACGAAGATTTAAAGTGTTAAATGTGAAAGAAGTTGATATTACTTATCCCTGATTTTATTAAATTGCCTATGATATTCCCGCTTAGTGTCTCACTTGTTTATACCAAATTGGCTTCTAGAAAGTGTCTAATTCAACATCGTGTCACTACCTCTCTGAGGTTAGGCTGGATACTTACTAAGTACATGTTGTTTTCGTACTCATGCTACACTTGCTGTGCATTTTTATTGCACATGTACTTTCACAGCGATGTGGATGACTTGGAGACTTCGGCGAGCTGCATCATCCTGAGACAACCCGCAGCCGACAGAGTCTCCCTCATATTGTATTGTGCTTTATTTTCATTTTCCTTGTCCAATTTGTATTTCGGACAAGTATGGTAGTATCTGTAAAATTCCTAGAAATTTGCTCATGCACTTGTGACACCGGGTTCTGGGGTGAGTTGGGATGTGTTTTATTAAATGAATTGTTAAACCATTATTATTTACTCAACAGCCTTTTTATCGATTATTATTATGAAATGAAATGAAAGTAACAATTTCCAAATACTAAAACAGGAATATAACTTAACCATTTTAATGATTGGCTTGCCTGACAGTGGTGTCCAGCGCCATCACGACCTTATGGATTTTGGGTCTTGACACATAAAATGACCCCTCGGGTCATTACAGTCCCGTCCCGTCCCGTCATGCATGTCCCGTGTCCTTTGTTTTTTGAATTCTAGCTGTTTGACAACGACTTTAATTGCAAAAATAGTCGTTCCCAACGGCCAAAAACGACTATAATTGGCCTTCACCCCCTCCCCCCTCCCCCCCAAAACAAAACACCCATACCCCCCAAACTTTTGATATAACCCCAAAGTTTATTAAATTACACTTTGGCCCTATTTTCTACTATAAATACTCCCATCATTCTTTATTTTTTTCCACAAAAATCAATCATTCTCTATCATATCTCTTACATGCTATCTATATTATTCTCTCAATTTTCTCACTATCAACTATCGAGTGATAAGTTTCAAGTATTTGGGCAAATGTTTGGAGCAACTTCCAAGCTTCAAATTAATTCGTCAGGTATTTTGAACAATATTTTGGGCTATTTCTTCAAGTTTTAATTTTAATCACGGCGCACTCGTTCTATCTCCTAGTTGTAATATATAATTTTTGCGTATCATTTAGTGCTTAATTTTTGTGTTTACTTTATGTGTTCTATTTCTTCGTATTTCATTTGTGTGTTTAATTTTTGTGTTAACTTTTTAACTTAATTTCACATTTAAATTATGACACCTAAAAATGCATTTGGCTTTATAAAACTAGTAAAAAAAGTGATAAATGTGAAAGTAGTAGTAATCCTAATCCTAACCATTCTCCTAGAATTAAAAAACATATAGATGAAATGACTCATGTTGATGAAACTTCATTTTCCCAACCCCCGCATGTTATAATATTAATTTCGGAGAACAACTAGATCATGAAACTTTACAAAGACAATTTGACAATGATATTTTTATTGAGGACGAAGAAAATGAGGATGAAAAAATGAGGAAGAAGAATTAGATGAAACACCCACTAGTCCCGCAACACAAGATCCAACTCGGACTCAATCTCGGTCTGGAGCTTTACCCCCCCCCCCCCCCTCCCCGGTACCTCCTGTAAGGGGTAAGCCTAAGGGTGAACGTCCCAAAACATCACTTGTATGGAAATTTTTTAAACATGATAAAGTCAATCAACGTGCTACATGTGGAATATGTAAGCAAAACTTTACGCACACCAAAAGTGGTGGGACGGGGGGTTTAACTAGGCACTTAGATAGGGAGCACAAAGCTTTATGGATACAAGCTAAAATAGAAGCCGGACTAATAACGGATCCTAACACCGGTACTGGCACTCCTAGTGGATCTGGCAAGGGTTCTAATTTTGTACAACAGCAGCTTGACCCTGCTTCTGGTACTATTTTACGCCCATATAACAAAGATAAAGATCGTGAGAACTTAGCAAAAATGATGGTTGTCTGTGGCTTACCTTTTACTTTTACTTTTCCTTCTCACCCTGCGTTTGTGCATTATATACAAGAAACTTATAATCCTACTTTTCAAGGTTTTCCTAAGACCACCGTTAGAAATGATATTTTTAAATTTCAAACAGAATATCTTTAGTATATTCGTTGTGTATTTTTTCACTTAGATTGTAAAGTGTCTATCACATCTGATATAGGTCATAGTCCTAATGGTTGTGATTAATTAACTGTTACATGTCATTGGGTTGATCATCACTGGAACATGCAAAAACGTATTATTTGTTATAAATTTGTTGATTCAAACACACTAGAGCATATATTGCAACTACTGTTCTACAAATACTTGATTTTTATGAACTCATTGATAACTTTTTAACTATCACCTTAGATAATGCTTCTGCTAACACAACTGCAACAACTAGCTTAAGAACTAGACTTTGTCCAATTAATCTAGCCATTTTTCATGTTAGATGTGCATGCCATATTTTTAACTTGGTTGTAAAATATGGTATTGATTTATTTTTCGATGCTTGTAGTAAAGTACAACATGCTTGCGGCTATATTTTTCGTGCTAATAAAGCGAGTGGAATTCGTGAATTTGCTCAACAATGTGCTAGTGCTAACCTTCCATATAGAAAAGTTCCAAAAGATGTTTGTACAAGGTGGTATTCTACTTATGAAATGCTTAAAGTTGCTTATGAGTATCGGGTGCCTATATAAAAGATATTTAATATGCATAATGGTATCCCCGCTGATCAAATCGTTGATTCTGATTGGGATCATATCAAAGAGATTACTAAATTTTTAGAAAAATTTTATTATGCTACAAAATAATTTTCTGGTATATATTATCCTACGATTACACAAATATTATGGTATATTTGTGGAATTTCTGTTGTATTTGGTAAGTATAAAACTAATCCAACTTATGTACCGGCCATTAGTGAAATGATTGCAAAATTTTAAAAAGTATTTTTTTCCTATTCCCCAAGTTTATTTAATTTCACTATACTTAACCCATCTTTAAAATTAAGAGGTGTAAATGACTTGTTTGTAAAATTTATGAGAATTTAGCAATTAAAGAAAATGAACAACCATATCTCTAAGATTGCCAAGCTAACATATATTCTTATGCTAGATAAATGTTTGATAAATATAAATCTATGGAAATAACAGGTGGTGAAATTGCCCCTTCTACTTCTAAGTCTAGAGTAGAAGTTCTATGGGAAGATATGGATGATATAACAGGTTTTGATTCCTCTATTGATGATGAACTTGATTCTTATCTTAATCGAGAATTGGAAAGTATTAAAGACGAAGAAGGCAACAAACAACTTTTGGCATGGTGGAGGGAGCGTGGCAAGGCTTTTCCAACACTTTCAATAATGGCCCGAGATATCCTGACTATTCAAGCATCATCAGTAGCATCGGAGAGTGCTTTTAGTGCGACAAGATTTCAAATCGGAGATCATAGACATTCATTAGCGGAGGACAACCTAGAGATTTCCGTATTATTCAGAGATTGGGTTAATTCCGAAAGAAAAAATCTTTCAACAACAACAACAATAACAACCCAGTATAATTTCACTAGCGGGGTTTGGGGAGGGTAGTGTGTATGCAGACCTTACCCGTACCCTGGGGTAGAGAGGTTATTTCTGATTGACCCTCGGCATCCTTCCCTCCAATAAGAAATCTTTGGTTTTGAAAAATTAACCACTAAGGAAGAAGAAGAATACAATGCGATACTTAGCAGTGGGAGTTGTCATACCTCCCTTTTCCCGAAAGGGAATAGGGGAGTTTTTTCAATTTAAGTGACATTATTCGATATGAGATTATTTATTTAATTTTAGAGTCGCCACTCGAAATTATTTATTTACAGTGTTCCGAGTTACCATTTACTTTAAATTCCAGTTCGAGGAAATTTGACTTTGTTTTAAAGTCTTCTAAACTAGAAGACCGGGTAAGGAATTTTGTTAACCCGGGAGAAGGTGTTAGCCATTCTCGGGTTCCGTGGTTCTAGCAAGGTCGCTTACCATTAATAATTGGCCTAATTATCTGATTTATTACAAGTTTTAAAACCTTTTGTGTATTTTTAATCTTTTACTGCTTTTAATTATTTATGGAATTATTTGTGAACAAGTCACGATGTCGTACACTTGTCATTTTGGTACACGTCGCAAACCGCGCCACATGAAATACACCAGCGATTTACTACATGTTTATTTTATTTATTGTTCCAAGTTAGGATCGGGTCACATAAAATACACATCCGAATTAGAGATTATGTATCACAACCATGCTACGAGAATTGTACTCATAGCCTTGAAGATTTAATTATGTGCCTAAAGCAAACTACGATGTTCTCAATTGTTTTCTTAAACTACTTTGAGATTTGCTGTGAGGACACGACTTATGGAAGTATTTGTGAGCACTCAAATCTATATGCCGAAATATATGACTTTACAAGAAATCTGAAAGTTGAAAGTTTGTTTTGTCTTTCTTTTAGACATAGCCAACTAAGACATCTGGGCACGATAAGATACTTAATGATAACATATGAAATTTTTATATTTCTATATCATATATGAAACCTTATCATCCTCTATGTTTAAGGTTTGATTTAATTATATTTAGTATATCAAATTATCAAATCTATACCATAATTAATTTAGGATTATAATTAATGGGCAGTTTTTTACTCCTTAATTAAAGGTGTCCATATATCCCACGTTTCTCTCTCCCCATCATTTGTAACCAGCCGCTTTCCCCTCCCCTTTTTTCCTCTTCTCCCTTCCATCTTCTTCAAATTGTAGAATTCAGACCTTCGAGATTCAACAAGTCGAAATTGCTACATTCTGTTCTTCATCGTTTTCAGAAATTGGCGATCATATATATGTTCTTCATCTTTTCTTCTCTCAAATCCACCATTGACAGCCATTAAAAAGCTTGAAAGCTTGAATTCAAATTTGGGTTTTCAAAAATCATTATTTGTTTGGATTGGGTGTTGTTGAAAATAATCGGGAATATGGTTTGGAGTTTATATCTCAATTTTGAGGGTTTTTGGTGAAGATGNTTGTAAAAAAACTATTAACAGGGCGAGTAATTTTCAAATCATGAACATATTTAGTAATATAGTTTCCTATATGGTATAGGAACGAAAATGTCTCATAACATATTGGTTAGTAAAGTAGAGGCATTATGGATTAAAGCTTAATTGAATACTCAACCAAAATATTCCACAAATCCAAGAAAGCATTAATTGGCCCCAAATAAGGCCCAAACGTAGAAGCCATATGCAGCATCAATCTTGCCAGCCTAAGAGTCTTCAAGGCTCCAACTGGACTTGAATTTGAGCCCAAAATGCCCTGAAGCTTAGAGTTTTCAAGACTCTATATTGCCTGGTATGACTCTATTCAGGCCACTTACCTGGCCCAATAACTTCTACGAAGTTGAAGCCCAATGATTGTCAACTCAACCAAAAATTGAACATCATTAACAGGAATGAATTAACTACAACATACTCTGATCATGAATATCTTCATTTCCAAAATTACATACAAAACTAAATCATAAAACTCAGGTTTGACAGTAATAAGTTCTGATTACACCTTGATGAACGAATATATGGCCTGAACTAATTGAGAAAACAACAATCTATCTTGTTAGTTCTAGCTTCACGCCTGTATGTGAGGTTTAACAATGGCCTACGACTATTTCTGAAACCCCACCTCCTGCTCCTCAAAATTATAAAGCTAACCATTTGAGGCCAAATCTAGAACACTTATGCCATATATATACAGTGAATCTCTGAAAACAAGAAACTGATGACCATATCTTTGACTCACTTTTAACAACTGAAGAATACTAGACAAACTTGAAAGAGTAGTGAAGCAGTTACTTCCCTAACGAAACACGCAGTGTAATAATTCACATAGGCAAACATTTTTGATTCATTACACTACTTTATTCAAATGGAAACCAAATAATCATCCATGACACATTAGAATAGTACAATTCACAATTTTGAGCAAATATAGAAATCTAGCAGGAGTTCAACAATTTTATAGCCATTCAAAAAATGCATAATACAAAGGATTTGGGGCTGGCCTAGCTAAATCAAGCAGTCACCAAGAGATAAACCAAAGAGAAGCAGAATCCATATCAAACAAGGAGCTCAACAGCAATTTCAGCAGTAGAACAAGGTTTCCACGGTCACTTGAACTTGTAAATCCAAAGAAGTGAAGTGGAAGAAACAAAAGGTAGATGAAACCTTGAAAGTTTTTCTATTTTTGGTTTTGGTCTTTTCTATAGCCTTTAAGACTGGAATTTCATAAGCTTTTCTACCAAAATGAGAGTAAAAAGAATGAAAGATCTGAAAATTACCCTCTAATTCTTTCTAGTGAAAGGAGTGTGAGGTTTCTTATATAGAGTGTAGGAGTGCTAAAGGATATGGATGAGGGAGGTACAAGGGAATATTCTGCAGCTCTGTCACGACCCGAAATTCTACCTACAGGTCGTGATGGCGTCTAATGTTGCACCCGCTAGACAAGCCAACGTTTTGAATAAACAAACCCATTAACAGCTAAAATGAACAAGATAATTACGACAACTGCGACTAACAATATGAAAGTTAACTGATTTCAAATTATATAACAAGCTCCGAAACAGATCCCGTAATTATACCCCAGAATTGGTGTCACATACTCACGAACTGTCTATGAGATTACTAAATACAATGGTCTGAAAATAAGTACATATGACTGCCTTTGAAACTATAGAATAAGACAGAACTGAAAGAGAAGGGTAGAAGGTGACGCCAAGGCCCACGAACGTCTGCGGGTCTACCTCGATGTCTCCTGAATGGACTGAAGGAATGCTCCCTCCGTCAGTGTCTACTGGGTCCGGCTGCGTAGTCTGCACAACATAAAGAAGTGCAGGTGTAGCATCAGTACAACCGACCCCATGTACTGAGTAAGTGCCGAGCCTAACATCGGCGAAGTAGTGACGAGGCTAGAACCGACAACAATATACATACCTGTGCAATTCTATATAATAACAGGAAAATATCGACAGAAGTAAACAAGTAAACGCAGATACGGGGAGAACATGCTGGGGATAAAAGGAACAACAAATACTAGCATAGTAGAACAAGGTAACAACTGAAATGTAAAAGTAAAAGCAGGAATTTAACGTCTCAGCACAGATAATGAACAGCAAAAGGCACGGCATGTCCCCTCGTGCATAATCTCACAATCACTAGGCACGGAATGTCCCCTCGTGCAATAAATAATACACAATCGGCACGGAATGTCCCCTCGTGCAATAAATAATAAACAATCGGCACGGCATGTCCCCTCATGCAATAAATAATAAACACTCGGCACGGCATGTCCCCTCGTGCGATAAATAATATAAAAACAACAATATAATGTGAAAACTAACAATAAGACATCTCAAGTGTACAGAAATACTCAATAAAATTCTATCGTCCCGGCAAGGGACTCAACTATAACCAAACTCGCTCAGAAGTGTAATTTCAACAGTAAGAGCCTCAACTGAACAGTTAATCAATAATTTCCCACGTCATGACACAACATCAATGTATCACTTCTAAATCACCAATTATTCATAGTATAGAGAACATCAAGAACACGGTATAATTTATCACAATTGACTCACGGGCATGCTTGACCGCAACATATAGGTACTCGTCACCTCACCTATACGTTGGACATGAATTACACATAGCAAATAAGACTCTATACCTAATCCCTCAAGCTAAGGTTAGGCCAAACACTTACCTCGGCTCCAAAAATGCAAGTCAAGCCTCAATCACAGCCTTGCCTCTCGAATTCAACTCCGAAACGATAATATCTAGACATAATTGACTTAATAACATCAATAATTATTCAATAACTCAATCCCAAAGCCTAATTATACATTTTCTATCATTCTTCCAAAAATACCAAAATTCGACCCCGGACCCGCTTGGTCCAAACTCGAGGTTCGGACCAAAACTCGATAACTCATTCCCCCACGAGCCGAATATACAATTTGTTTTAGAATCCAACCCCAAAACGAGGTTCAATTCACAAAAATTCCATAAACCTAACTCTACCCAAAAAACCCTAATTTCTACATTGATTTCATGTTATTAGACCTAGATTCTAGTGATTGATGAAGGAAAATGGAAGAAATTAGTGTTAGAATCACTTACCCAAATGGTTATGGAGGAAGACTAGCTTGGGAAACGTCAATTGGGGTTGAGGAAGAAGAGAAGGGTGAAAATATGAAAAATCCCGTATGGATATTCTGTTTTTGACAATTAAAAATCACTGGGCAAAAATACCCTTCGCGTTCGCGGGCCCCTGGCCGCGTTCGCGAAGGGTTGACTAACCTGACCTATGTGTTCGCGAGTCCATGGTCGCGTTCGCGTAGGTTTGACTCTACTGGCTTACGCATTCGCGAGCCTAAGGTCGCGTTCGCGAAGAACAAACTACCCAGCAGCCCCCCCCCCCCGACCCCAGCATAACACTAAGCGTTCGCACCCTTGGGGACGCGTTCACGTAGAAGCACTGCCCAGTGCTCTGCGTTCGCGTCTCCCTCTACGCGTTCGCGTAGAGTAAAATCCCAGGCCACAATAATTACCCTTCGCGTTCGCGAGCCCTTGGCCGCGTTCGCGAAGGGTATTACACCAGACACTAGCAAATCATCAAAAACACCAGATTTTTCCACTTTGCACACCCAAGTAGCTGCCTCAGCAGGCTGACCTCTCCACTGAAAACGAACCGAAGGATAACTCTTCGATCTCAACTGACGAACCTTCCTAGCTAATATGGCTACTGGCTCCTCCTCATAAGTCAAATCCTTGTCCAACTGGACACCGCTGAAGTCAAGAACATGAGATGGATCTACAATGTACCTCCGGAGCATAGATACATGAAACACTGGGTGCACGGCTGATAAATGCGGTGGCAAGGCAAGTCTGTAGGCCACCTCTCTTACCTTATCCAGAATCTCAAATGGACCAATGTACCTAGGGCTCAACTTTCCCTTCTTCCCGAACCTCATTACGCCCTTCATAGGCAACACTCTAAGAAACACCTGATCTCCTATCATGAAAGCCCAATCTCGAACTCTACGATCCGCATAACTCTTTTGCCTGGACTGAGTTGTACGAAGTCTATCCTGAATAATCTTCACCTTGTCCAAGGCATCTTGGACTAACTTAGAACCCAATAATCTAGCCTCTTCTGGCTCAAACCATCCAACTGGAGACCGACACCGTCTACCATACAACGCCTCGTACGGAGCCATCTGAATGCTCGATTGATAGCTGTTGTTGTAGGCAAACTCAGCTAAAGGCAAGAACTGGTCCCATGAACCACCAAAATCAATGACACAGGCCCGCAACATATCCTCCAAAATCTGAATAGTACGCTCGGACTGTTCGCCTGAGGATGAAATGTTGTGCTCAAATCAATCTGTGTGCCCAACTCTCGCTGAAGTACTCTCCATAAATGGGAGGTAAATCGGGTACCTCTGTCTGATACAATGGATATGGCCACACCATTCAATCTAACAATCTCTCTCATGTAAATCTTTGCCAACTTCTCTACCGAATACGACGCTGACACCGGAACGAAATGCGCTGACTTGGTCAGCCTATCCACAACAACCCAAATCGCATCAAACATCCTCTGAGTCCGTGGGAGCCCAACTACAAAGTCCATGGTGATACGCTCCCACTTCCACTAAGGAAGCTAAATCTGCTGCATCAAACCACCGAGTCTCTGGTGCTCGTACTTAACCTGCTGACAGTTCAAGCACCGAGATACATAAGCTACAATATCCTTCTTCATTCTACGCCACCAATAATGCTGCCGCAAGTCCTGGTACATCTTCGCGGCGCCCGGATGAATGGAATACCGGGAACTATGGGCCTCCTGAAGTATCAACTCATAAATGCCATCAATATCGGGCACACAAATACGGCCCTGCATCCTCAGAACTCCCTCATCATCCACTGTGACTTGCTTGTCACCTTCGTGCCGAACCGTATCTCTAAGAACACATAAATGACGATCATCATACTGCCTGGCCCGGATACGATCATACAATGAAGAACGAGCTACGGTATGGGCCAACACACTGCCCGTCTCAAAAACCTCCAACCTCACAAATCGGTTGGCTAAAGCCTGAACATCCAACGCAAGGGGTCGCTCCCCGACTGATAAATAAGCTAGACTGCCCATACTGACTGACTTCCGGCTCAAATCATCGGCCACCACATTGGCCTTCCCCGGATGATAAAGAATGTTAATGTCATAATCCTTCAGTAGCTCTAACCACCTTCGATGCCTCATGTTCAACTCCTTTTGCCTGAATAGATACTGTAAACTGTTATGATCCGTAAACACCTCACATGGCACACCATACAAGTAATGCCTCCAAATCTTCAAGGCATGAACAATCGGTGCTAACTCCAGATCATGAACTGGATAGTTTTTCTCATGAATCTTCAACTGACGAGAAGCATATGTTATAACCTTGCCATCCTGCATCAACACTGCACCAAGCCCAACCCGTGAAGCATCACAATACATGGTATACGGTCATGAACCTATGGGCAACACCAACACCGGTGATGTGGTCAAGGCTGTCTTGAGCTTCTGAAAGCTCGCCTCACACTCATCAGACCACCTGAACTGAGCACACTTCTGGGTCAACCTGGTCATCGGGGCTGCGATAGATGAAAAGCCCTCCACAAATCGGCGATAATAACCTGCTAAGCCCAAGAAACTCCAAATCTTTGTAGCTGAAGTGGGCCTAGGCCAATCTCTAACTGCTGAAATCTTCTTGGGATCCACCTGAATACCCTCTGACGAAACCACGTGGCCTAGAAATGCAACTAAACTCAACCAAAACTCACACTTGGAGAATTTGGCATACAATTGACTATCCCTCATAGTCTGAAGGACGACTCTAAGGTGTTGCTCATGCTCCTCTCGGTTGCGAGAGTATATCAATATATAATCAATGAAAACAATAATGAACGAGTCCAAATAAGACTTGAACACCCGGTTCATCAACTCCATAAAAGCAACCGGGGCATTTGTCAACCCAAACGACATCACCAAGAACTCATAATTCCCATAACGAGTGCAAAAGGCCGTCTTAGGGACATCAGACGCCCTAATCCTCAGCTGATGGTAACCAGATCTCAAGTCTATCTTGGAAAACATTGTAGCACCCTAAAGCTGGTCAAATAGATCATCAATCCTCGGAAAGGGATACTTATTCTTAATAGTAACCTTATTCAGATGTCGGCAGTCAATACACATCTTCATTGAGCCATCTTTCTTCTTAACGAACAACACTGGAGCACCCCAAGGAGAAACACTAGGCCTAATGAAGCCTTTATCCAACAAATCCTGCAACTGCTCCTTCAATTCCTTCAACTCTGGCGGGGCCATACGATACAGCGGAGTAGAAATGGGCTGAGTTCCCGGAGCTACCTTAATACAAAAGTCAATATCCCTGTCGGGTGGCATACCCGGCAGGTCAGCAGGGAATACCTCTGTAAATTCACGAACCACGGGCACAGACTCCATAGAAGGAACCTCAGCACTAGAATCACGAACATAGGCCAAATAAGCCAAACAACCCTTCTCGACCATGCGCTGAGCCTTCATATTAGAAATAACTCTACCGAAAGGATGACTAGGAGTCCCTCTCCACTCCAAACGAGGTACTCCTAGTAAGGCTAAGGTCATTGTCTTGGCATGACAGTCCAGAATAGCATGATAGGGAGATAGCCAATCAATCCCCAATATAACATCAGAGTCAACCATATCAAGAAGCAAAAGATCAACCTGAGTCTCCATACCACCAATAACTACTAAGCAAGCACGGTAGACTCGATCTACCACAATAGAATCACCCACGGGGGTAGACACATATACAAGAGCACTCAGGGAATTACGGGGCATACTCAAATAAGGGGCAAAATATGAAGACACATAGCAGAATGTAGAACCCGGATCAAATAACACCGAAGCCTCTCGGCTACAAACTGAAACCATACATGTAATAACTGCGTCAAAAGCCTCAGCCTCAGGCCTGGCCGGAATAGCATAGCATCGGAGCGGAGCCCCTCCAACCTGCACATCTCTGGGTCTACCTGTTACGGGCTGACCCCTACCTCTCATGACCTGCCCTCCACCTCTATGAATCTGACCTCCACCTCTGGCACCACGACCACCCCTAGCTGGCTGAGGGGGCGAGGGTGCACCTGATGCGGGAACCATGGCACGGGAACCCTGATACTGGGAACCACCAAAACCTCGGGGGAAAAACCTGGAGATATGCCCCATACCACCGCAAATGTAGCAAGTCTTCGACTGCTGAGAATGCTAACCTTGGAACTGTCCCTCACGACCAGAATGACCACCCTGAAGACTCTGAATCGGCGGTGCACTGATGGGAGCTGATGATGAACTGCGGGATGCCTGGAGTGCTGACTGATAAGGCCTAATGGAATGACCTCTACCAAATGAATCTCTGCCTCCAGATGAGGCACCACTGAAATGGACGAAATAAAGATGTCTCTTGTCATACCCCTGACTACCACCCTGAGATAATACCAGCTCAATGCGTCTGGCCACATCGGATGCATCCTGAAAGGAGATATCACTACCCGTATCCCTGGCCATCTAAAGTCTGATAGGCTGGGCCAAACCCTCAATAAATCTCTGAACCCTCTCCTGATCAGTGGGAAGTATCATAAGTGCATGCCTGGCTAGAGTGATGAACCTGGTCTCGTACTGAGTGACAGACATAGATCCATGCTGGAGGTGCTCAAACTGCCTCCGAAGATCCTCTCGCTGAGTAATGGGAAGAAACTTCCCCAAGAATAGCTCGGAGAACTGAGCCCAAGTCAATGGTGCAGACCCAGCTGGTCTGGTTAGGCAATAGTCTCTCCACCAAGTCTTGGCTGCGCCAGATAACCGAAAAGTAGCAAAGTCAACTCCATTGGACTCCAATATGCCCATGTTCCGAAGAACCTCATCCAAATAATCCTGAGGATCCTCCGATGGTGCACCAAGAAAAGTAGAGGTGAATAACTTGGTGAACCGATCTAGTCTCCATAGAGCATCTGTTGACATAGTTGCACCCTCGGTTGTCGGTGCCGCAATACCCGGCTGAGCTACTCCCGCTGTCTGAGGTGTTGGAGTCTGAAACTGAGTGGCAACCTGCTCTGGGGTATGAATAACAGGAGTCTGGGTCCCTCCCCCAGCCTGAGAACCAGTTAGTGCAGTAGGAAGAAGACCGGCCTGAGCCACACTCTCCATAAGTCCTACCAAGCGGACTAAAGCGTCCTGAAGCGCTGGGGTGGCAATGAACCCCTGCGGGACCTGAGCTGGTCCAACTGGGACTGTCTAAGTAGGAACCTCACCGGCAAAGTCTACTTGTGGGTCCTCTACTGGGCTGCTGCTCTGGGCTGGACCCTGCCCCTGCCTCGGCCTCTGGCACGGCCTCGGCCTCGGCCCTTCATAGGATCTGCAATAGGAGGATCAGGCTGTTGGTCGGTCGATGAGGAAGCACGTGTCACGACCCCAAATCCTAACAGGCCGTGATGGCGCCTATCGTGGAACTAGGCTAGCCGACCATCACTTTACTACGCATTTATTCAATTATAACAGTTCACAATAAAACAATAAGCAGGCAACCATAGCATCAAATAATATAATTAAGTCTTAACGTCCCAATAATAGTCTAACAAACCTCCCAAGAACTGGAGTCAATAGTCATGAGCATCTAAGAATAAATAAATCTAACTCTGCTAAAACTATGATATATGTCTCTGAATCAAATGCTAAAACTAAATAAGGAAGGGAAGTGGAGAAGTTGTGGATGTTGGACAGCTACCTCGAAATCCTGTAAACAACTGCTAACGAACTGGGACAGCTACTGCTCTGAACCGTCACCTGAATCTGTGCACAGAGGCACAG
>ML273018.1:10284-45662 GCA_005239495.1 Nicotiana undulata
GGGGTTCTTAAAGGAGACGAAATAGGGAGGAGGGTTTGCTGGGGAAGAAGACAGAAAGAGAAGAGGGGGGTTCCTTGGGGAAGATGACCGGGGGGCTTTTTTACAATCTTTTTTCTTTTCAAAAGTTTTTAAATTTTTTATTTAAAGTAAAATCCACGTGTCTGCATCTTATTTGTTACTTTGGTACGTGAAATACACACATCTCTTGTGGTTAGCTGCTTATCAAATTTGTGTCTAAATGACACATTCGAGGTGTGGTTGAAGTGTTTAAATGACACGGACTTAAGATGGAGTGTCAAAGTGAAAAGTGAGGACAATTTTAAGGGGCTGCCGATGTATTTGGCCTATTTTAACCGGTAACCCTAAAATATATACTATAAGTCTTGGTTTTAAAGCTTCTTTCTTGCTTAACAGAAACCACTTCTCCACCAATTATAGATGTTTATTGCAAGATTAATTTGTAAAGACGAGTATTTAACATTTTAATTTCAAGTTTGCGCAAATATACGTCCAAGTTTTAGAAACCAATTTCATTCTTTACTAGATAAAATGTGCTTCCCACCTTCTCTTGTGAAAATTTGATCTCTGATAATGAAAATTCAGATGGGAGGTAAAAGCAATGGAGCAGCTTCCAGATTATATGAAAGTATGTTACCTTGCACTTTTCAATATTACCAATGAAATGGCGTATGAGATTCTCAAAGAGCAAGGGATCAACGTCCTACCCTACCTTACAAAATCTGTAAGTTTCATTTCAGCGTACTTGAATTTAATTCTCCTTCATTTAGTACCTACTTTCTTCAATCTTTTACTTCCTTTTTCCCAAGCCCCCAATCTTTCGAGGCAAATACAATATTAAACGTAGTGAATTCAACCTTTAAGTTTTCACCATTGAATCAGTTACAATTATAAAATTATAAGTTCAAAATTTAACATATATTAATAACTTAGTAAAATTTAATATATATAACTATGCTCTCTATGTCAAACCCTATGGGTGTTCAGACCGAATCGGAAAATCGCACTAAATTAAAAAGTCAAATCAAATCGATTAAAAAATTCGAGACTTAATTTGGTTTAGTATTGAGTAAAATATCCAGTCCAAACCGAAATATAAATATATAATTTTTATATATACTTTTAAGACTTTATATTGAATTTTCTACAAAAATGTGTAGAAAGATTTGAGGTCCTCTCATAAGATGTAATATTTAATAGAACTATGAAGTGCATTCATATTTATTTACTGTAAATATTGATTGTATCACTTTTTTATCAAGTGTTACTACAATGCGCTAGTCATCTCTTAATTCTTCCATATTCATATGTCAAGAAATCTCATTTCTTTTCGAATTTGAAATGGCATTTCTATAATTTAAAATTAAGTAGAATATATCATTACTTAGAATCATCTTATTTCTACGTTTAATTATTAAATTCGGTTAACTTTGAAAGCGTGAATTAGTAAAAAATTATTGTTAGACAACTAAAAAGAATAACTATCATGTGTTACTAAAATAATTCTCCCATAAGAATATTTTAATAGATCATATATGTTTGTCAATCTTTTGAATTTTTACTAATTATATATTCGCTTATCAAAACTTTATCTATAATTTTAACAAAGTAAGATTGAAAAATATTCATGTAACAAAAAATTCGATAATACTAAACTAATCCAAACCGATATAGTTGGTTTGCTTGGTTTTCATAAAAAGCGAACTAACTCGGTCTATGTACACCCTATCATACGCAATGGGGTTATCTGTACCCAACGAAAAAACCCACAAATTAAACAACTAATCTATTAACTTGCTCTACAATTTGAGACATGTTATTAGTGGGCAGATTTGTGCAAATCTTACATACGAGAAGCAAGATGGTATTACAATGGATATGTGCCAAGTCTGCAAGAATACATGGACAACGCATGGATATCAATTGCAGTTCCTATGGTATTATTCCATGCATTTTTCCTTGTCACAAATCCAGTTCCGAAAGACGCATTGGAATCCTTAAGCAAGTACCCCGACATAATTCGCTGCTCTGCTATAATTTTTCGTCTTGCCGACGATTTAGCGACATCATCGGTAAGCTTTTATACCTTCCTATCATATGAAATTAATTTATACGACTCCTGATTTATTATTAATTATAAACAAAATCTGCGTCTCATTTAATTTATTTATTTCTATGATTGATTCAGGATGAATTGAAGAGAGGTGATGTTCCTAAATCAATTCAGTGTTACATGAACGAAAATGGTGATTCTGAGGAAGAGGCAAGAGAACACATAAGACTTTGTATAAAGGAGACATGGGAATGGATAAACACAACTCAAAGGGAAAACTCTTTATTTTCTGAAACATTCGTCGAAATTGTAAAGAATATTGCAAGAACAGCACATTGCATGTATTTGCACGGAGATGGGCATGGAATTCAAAATGGCGAAGTTAAAAATAGTATCTCCAAAATACTTTTTGAGCCTACCACAATTCCAAATCCATTATATTAATGGGTCCCAAGTACTTCTACCCCTAAACAGTACTCTTCTCATCAGTTTTACATGTGTATGAAAAATATTATGTATTGCATCTATTACTTAAAAAAAAAAAAAAAAAGACTCTAAACCTATGCTTGCGCCAAAAAGAAAACGCATCTCAACATAAGGCACTTCTGTTGCCCAATTATATAATTTTATGAAAGCTGTGTTCTGTCTTGTGCGTTCAACTATGATATAGCTCCTGTAACATTAAAGATTGGATTTTGTCTCGACCCAAATCTGTCACGATCCCAAATTATCCCGATTGTGATGGCGCATATCGTGGAACTAGACACGCCTCACAAATTTCGAACAAATCGGTTTTTATAAAAACGTTTAAATAGTAACAGTCCTTTTCCCACAAAATCTCGCATAATAATACAAAGTGTTAAATCCAAGACCCAAGATACTGAATTAGAATTCTCATATCGGGTGTCACTAAGTCACAAGCCAAAACTGCTACAATGTCTGAAATATAATAAGACAACAGTTGTCCGGAGATAATAAAAATATACTAAGGGAATATAAGGGAAGAGAAGACGAGGCTACGATCGCCAAGCAGCTACCTCGAAATCTCTGACTGAGGCACCACACCAAATGGTCAATAACCGCTATCGGGACCTGGATCTGCACACAAGGTGCAGGGAGTAACGTGAGTACGCCAACTCAGTAAGTAAAGACTATAAATAAAGGTTGAGTGCAGTGACGAGCAATAAAATCACATAAGGTTCATAATTGTAAAAATCTCAATGTAACATCAAGAGTCAAATCAGTGTTCAATTATCGCTTAAAACTCCAGTTTCAATGGAAATCATATAAGAATATCTTCAACATTTTTCAATAGAGGCTTAATATAAAAATAGAGTGAAAATAATGATTTCATCAACAAGCCCCTCGGGCAAGCCTTCCAGTCACTCGTCACTCAACACTCATCACTCAACACTCATGCTCCGTAGGTACCTGCGCTCACTGGGGGTGTATAAACTCCGGAAAGGCTCCTACACCCCAAGCGCTATATAATCGCGGCGTGCAGCTCGACCCAAATATCGCTGCGGCGTGCAGCCCGATCCATATATCGCTGCGGCGTGCAGCCCGATCCATATATCGCTGCGGCGTGCAGCCCGATCCATATATATATATATATATATATATATATATATAGATATATTTATATATTGATGCGGCGTGCAGCCCGATCCATATATATTTATATCCTCACAATCAGACCCTCGGCCTCACTCAATCGTCAACCTCACAAGCCACTCGGGTGTTTCAGTAAAATCCGGGAACTCAGCCCAAAACAACTTTCATATATTTTAAAAATAGAGTAACGAAACTGAATTAAACAATAAACAGGTAAATGACTAAGGATTTCAAATCAAAACAGTGTGAGGATAATATAAAATACCGCTTAGGGTCCAAACAGTACCGGCGAAAGGCCCCAACATGGCGTTCAGCCCAAGTTATAAGAATTCTTTTTAAAACATATAGCAATTATACAACTTTAATCAAAATATGAAACTCTACAGTTGCTATGGGACGGACCAAGTCAAAATTCCTAACGGTGCACACGCCCGTCACCTAGCATGTGTGTCACCTCAACATAGTGAAATAATACGAAATTCCGGGGTTTCATACCCTCGGGTCTAGATTTACGATCGTTACTTACCTCAATAAGAACAAACTCTACTCCCCAATGCCCTTGCCGCTATACTCAGCCACAAATCACCCTGAATCTATCCAAAATCAGTATTATATCATTAATATATGCTAAAGGAACAAAGCCCACATAAAAAATATCAAATTATATAACAAATCCCGAAATTGGTCAAACCCGACCCCGAGCCCACGTCTCGGATTCCAACAAAAATTATAAAACTAGAAACCTCATTCACTCACGAGTCCATTCATACCAAATTTATCAAAATCCAACCTCGTTTGACCCCTCAATTCCTCAAATTAAATCTCCAATTTCAATCCCTAATTTCTCCAATTTTCACCCCTAATTTCTACAATTTTCATGCTTAATCAATTGAAATTCATTATAGATACGCTTATTAAGTTCAAAAACCTTACCTCAACGAGTCCTCCCTTGATTCCCTCTTCAAAACCCTCTAAAAGCTCCAAAAACCGAGTGAAAAATGTGAAGAAATGCCCAAAAATCGCGAAGTATGGCTTTTATACTTTCTGCCCAAGAGGTCTCACATCTGCGACCCTATATGCGCACCTGCACTTCCGCATCTGCGAAAAATATCCGCTTCTGCGGATTTTTTTTAACTTGCCAGCCTTCGCTTCTACGGTCGCCTTACCGCACCTACGGTCATCGCAGATGCGGGGACCAAGCCGCACATGCGGTTCCTCTGCGCACTTGCGCCTCCAATCCGCACCTGCGGTTCCCAATCCGCAAGTGCGACCACACCAGAACAGCAGCACCAGCTGCAATTGTTTTCCAACTCCAAACTTCCCATTAGCCACCGAAATCATCCCGAGGTCCTCGAGACCTCAACCAATTAAACCAATAGGTCACATACCTATATACGAACTTAGTCGAGCCTTCGGAACATCTAAAACAACACCAAAACACCGAATTAACCCCGAATTCAAGCCTAAGAATTTCTAAACTTCCAAAATTTGCCAACGATGCCGAAACCAACCAAACCACGTCCGAATGACCTTGAATTTTGCACACACGTCACAAATGATACTACAAACCTATTCCAACTTTCGGAATTCCATTTCTACCCCGATATCTAATTTTCCACTGCCGACCGGAAATCGCCAAATTTCCAATTTCGCCAATTCAAGCCTAATTATACCACGGACCTCCAAAACACATTCCGGACACACTTCTAACTCCAAAATCTCCTAACAGAGCTATTCGAGCCATAAAAACCCTAATCCGAGATCGTTTTCTCATAAGTCAACTTCTAGTTGATTTTCCAAATAAATATCCAAATTAAGAGACTAAGTATCTCATTCCACTCCAAAAATCACTCCGAACCCGAGCCAACTAACCTGACGCAACATAATAAGGCTGAACAACATATAATGATGTAGGAAATGGGGGAAACAGGGTTCTAACTCTCAGAACGACCGGTCGGGTCGTTACATCCTCCTCCTCTTAAACACACGTTCGTCCTTGAACGAGTCTATAAACATACCTAGAGTCTCAAATAGGTGTGGATATCTGCTTCGCATCTCCTGCTCGGTCTCCCAAGTGGCCTCCTCCACCGACTATCCTCTCCACTTCACCTTAATTGAAGCTATATCCTTTGACCTCAACCTTCGAACCTGTCGATCCAAAATAACCACTGGCTCCACATCATAGGTCATATCACCCTCTAACTGAACTGTGCTGAAGTCTAAAACATGGGATGGGTCACCAGCATACATCTGAAGCATGGAAACATGAAATACCGGATGCACACTCGACAAGCTAGGTGGCAAAGTGAGCCTATATGCCACCTCCCCTATCCTCTGAAGCACCTCAAAAGGCCCAATTAATCAGGGGCTCAACTTGCCCCTCTTCCCAAACCGTATAACACCCTTCATGGGTGACACCTTCAGCAGAACCTTCTCCCCAACCATAAAAGATACATCACAGACCCTCATGTCCGCATAGCTCTTCTGCCTAGACTGCGTCGTGCGAAGCTGCTCCTGAATCAACTTCACATTATCTAAATCATCCTGCACCAAATCTTTACCCAAGAGTCTAGCCTCACCCGGCTCAAACCAACCAACGCGGAGATCTACACCTCCTCCCGTACAAAGCCTCGTATGGAGCCATCTGAATACTCGACTGATAACTATTATTATATGAAACTCCGCGGGTGGAAGAAATTGGTCCCATGAATCCCCAAAATCAATAACACAAGCACACAACATGTCCTCTAGTATATGAATAGTGCGCTCGGACTGCCCGTCCTTCTGAGGGTGGAAAGTTGTGCTCAACTCAACGTGTGTACCCAACTCCCGCTGCACGGCCCTCCAGAATTGCGATGTATATTGAATAACTTTATCAGAAATGATCGAAACTGGGACACCATGCAGTCGAACAATCTCTTGGATATAAATCTCAGTTAACCGCTCCGAAGTGTAAGCAGTACCAACAGAAATTAAGTGTGCAGACCTCTTCAGCCGATCTACAATAACCCATAATGCATCGAACTTCCTCGGAGTCTGTGGGAGCCCAACAACAAAGTCCATGGTGATCCGCTCCCACTTCCACTCCGGAATGTCCAACCTTTGAAGCAATCCACCTGGCCTCTGGTGCTCATACTTAACCTGTTGACAGTTGAGACACCGAGCTACAAATCCAACGATATCCTTCTTCATCCGCCTCCACCAATAATGTTGTCCCAAATCCTGGTACATCTTCACGACACCCGAATGGATGGAATACCGCGAGTTGTGGGCCTCCTCTATAATCAACTCTCGAAGCCTATCTACATTAGGCATGCATATCCGGCCCTGCATCTGTTTAACCAAAGAATTAGATCCTTTGACCAAAGCTATTTTTAGGATGAACACAGGTTTCTGATAATCAAGGAAATAATGATAATTACGAATGAGTAAGTAAATAGACAATAATAAGATGCATGGAAAAGTAAAGTGTATTATGTCTGCAGTGCGGATGCCCCTTACAAGTTATATTTTATTCCCTTATATAGGGAATTCCTTAATATAACGTCTACCTCTTGCAATGATCGCTCATTAATGACTAATTACAAAGAATAACCGTAACTGTCGTGTGGTTCATTAATTGAAGATATCTGAATCTTCCCGTAGCTCTGTCCGGATTCATTCTGACAGTGTCTCTTCCTTGTTTCAATCAGGTTGAGTTTCCCGTAGCTGATTACCCTGTAGATATATTGTTTCGTGCCTCTTTGGCCCGTACCTCTTTTATAGAAGCATGTCCAATTGTCATATTTTCATTGCTCCACGTAACTGGCTGAGTCATCAAATCTTATTACACGTGTGAAGCTCTTTTTTACCAATACAGCATCCTCATCACGCTATTATTACTAATAGTCACATCCCTGGCATCACCTCGTCGGACCCTATCCTGAAGAATGAACAAGTGTGGGTCATCATACTTGCGCTCCCTGATACGGTCATAAAGAGAAGACTTGGAGACTACGCAAGCCAGTACCCGATTGGGCTCCGATATATCCAATCTCACAAGATGGCCCGCTAAGGCCTAAACATCAAGTGCTAAGGTCTCTCTGCTGCTGGAAGATATGCTAAACTCCCCAAACTCTCCGCCCGGTGACTCAAGGCATCGTCCACCACATTGGCCTTCCCCGGATGGTATAGAATATTGATATCATAGTCCTTGAGAAGCTCCAACCATCTCCGCTGAAGCAAATTCAGATCCTTCTGCTTAAACATATGTTGTAGACTCCGGTGATCAGTATAAATCTCACAATGAACCCCATACAAATAATGACACCAAATCTTCAACGCGTGAACAATGGATGCTAAATCAAGATCATGCACTGGATAATTCTTCTCATGGGTCTTCAACTGGCGCGAGGCGTAGGCAATAAACCTACCCTCCTACATCAAGACACAACCAATGCCTATCCTCGAGGCATCAAAATACACGGTATAAGAACATGAAGCTGATGGCAGAACTAACACTGGAGCTGTGGTCAAGGCAACCTTGAGCTTCTGAAAGCTCTCCTCACACTCGTTCGTCCACTTGAACGAAGCACCCTTCTGGATCAATTTGGTCAGGGGCAAAGCAATAGAAGAAAACCCCTGCACAAAACGACGGTAATAGCCCGCTAAACCAAGGAAGCTCCTAATCTCTGTAGCTAAGGAAGGTCTGGTCCAACTATGCACTGCCTCTATCTTTTTCGGATCCACCTGAATACCCTCACTGGTCACCACGTTCCCCACGAATGCCACTGAGCCAAGCCAAAACTCACACTTGAAGAACTTTGCATAAATCTTCTCATCCCTCAATCTCTGCAACACAACCCTCAAATGTTGATCATGCTCCTCCTGGATACGAGAGTATAACTGGATGTCATCAATGAACAAAATAACGAAGGAATCCAAATGTGGCTAGAATACACTGTTCATCAAATGCATGAACGTTGTCGGGGCATTGGTCAGCCCAAAAGACATTACCAAGAACTCATAATGTCCATAACGGGTCCTGAAAGCCGTCTTAGGAATATCTGAATCCCGAATCTTCAACTGATGATACTCAGACCTCAATCAATCTTAGAGAACACCCTAGCTCCCTGAAGCTGGCCAAATAAATCATCGATACGAGGCAAAGGATACTTATTCTTGAGTTCTTGAGTGTGACCTTGTTCAACTGCCTGTAGTCAATACACATTCTCATAAAACCATCCTTTTTCTTCACAAATAGAACCGGTGCACCCCAAGGCGACACACTAGGCCGAATGAACCACTTATCTAGGAGTTCCTGAAGCTGCTCTTTCAATTCCTTCAACTTCGTCGGTGTCGTAAGATAAGGTGGAATAGAAATAAGCTGATTGCCTAACACCAAATCTGTACCAAAATCAATATCCCTGTCAGGCGGCATGCCCGGCAGGTCTGTATGAAACACATCCGGAAAATCACAGACCACAGGAACAGAATCAATATTGGGTGTCTCTACACTGACATCCCTCAAAAAAACCAAATAAAATAGGCACCCTTTCTAAACCATACGCTGAGCCTTCAGGTATGAAATCACCCTAATAGGAATAAGGAACCTCTCCAAAAACCATCAAAAATCTCGACATCCCTAAGGTCGCGGTCTTAGCGTGACAATCTAGAACAACATGACATGGAGATAGCCAATCCATACCCAATATCACATTGAAATCAACCATACTGAGCAATAGCAAATCCACTCGGGTCTCTAGACCCCCGATAGACACCACACATGACCGATACACATGGTTCACAACAATAGTATCGACCACGTGAATAGACACATGAACAACTGTAACTAAGGACTCATGGGGTATATCAAGAAAATGGGAAAAATATGATGAGACATATGAATATGTGGAACCAAGATCAAATAAGACTGAGGCATCTCGGTGACAAACTGATACAATACATGTAATCACGGAATATGAGGCCATAGCATTTGGTCTGGCTGGAAGTGCATAAAAATGGGCCTGACCTCTACTTGTTCGACCTCCCCCTCTAAGGCAGCCTCTAGCTGCCTCACCCCCACCCCTAGTTGCCTGGGCGGGTGGTGAAGTGACTGGAGCTGAAGTCGAGGGCTGACTCCTCTGCTGAGACGGACCCTTAAGAAAACGAGGACACTGCCTCCTCATATGCCCAAACTCTCCATACTTGTAACAACTCCCTGGTTCGGGGGACGGGGACGGGGACGGAAGGGAACCTCTAGCACCGGGATAACCGATAGAAGAACCTGGCATGGAGGAGCCATGAACTGATGGTGCACGGGATAAACTCTGAGCTGGAAGGGCACTAAATGATGAGCGTCCTAGATGAGAACTACGGGAACCATGCCCTGATGGTGCGCCACTATGAATTGGGCGGGCTGGCTGAGCAAGCCTAAATGGACGGCCTTGGCCGTGCTGAAATTGACCTCTAACAGGAACACCGCCAAAACTACCAGATCCTCGAGGCCTCTTAGCCTCCCTCTCATCTCGCTCCTGGTGACGAACTAACTCAATCTCTTGGTCAATATCAACAACCTACTCAAAAGTAGCACCTGACACCCTCTCCTTGGTCATTAGAATCTGCGGCTGATATATGAGACCATCCACGAACCTCCTGATCCTTTCCATATCCGTAGGAACCAACCAAACAGCATGACGAGCTAGCTCTGAAAATCTCATCTCATACTACATCACAATCATATCATCCTGATGCAACTGCTCAAACTGCCTGCACAGCTCTTCCATGCGGGTTTGTGGCACATACTTCTCCAAAAAGAGGGCGGAGAATTGCTTCCAAGTAAGGGACGCTGCACCAACAGTCCTACGCCTATCATAAGCCCCGCACCAAGTAAAGGCAGCTCCTGAAAACTGGAAAGTAGTGAACGAGACCCCACTGGTCTCCAAACTACCCGTTGTACGAAGAATCCTCTAACACGTGTCCAAGAAACCATGGGCATCATCGCCCTCTACACTACTGAAAGTCGGAGGCTAAAGTATACCAATCCCCTCCAACCTATGCTGCTCGTCATCAGGCATGACTGGAACCACATAATCCTAAGCAGGTGCAACCGCATGGGCTGGAGGTGCCCCCGGAGTCTGAAGTCCCTGAACAACCTGCTTGGGGGTACGAACGGCGGGAGTTTGAGTGCCTCCCCGAGACTGAGAAGTAGCTGCTATAGTAGAAACAACGACTGCCTGAGCAAGACTGGTGCACACAGTCAAACTCTGGGCTAAGGTCTCCTGAAGACCCGGAATAACAACAGGCACAGTCGGTGCTTGAGCCGGTTCCGCTAGAGCATCTGCGGCTGGGACCTGATCCTGAATAACGGTTGGGTTTATAGGTACTGCCCCGGCTGCTACGCAAACTGCACCTCTACCCCTACCACGACCTCGACCGCGGCCTCGACCCCTCGTGGGTCCAACTGGTGGCTGATCATCCTGCCCGGTAACACGTGTCCTCACCATCTATGAGAGAATTAAACAACAGAAGTTTAGTTATCATAATCAATAGGTTTGCACGGCAAGAATTCAAGAATGTGAGATTTTCCAAAGGGTTCTGCAGCCTCTCGAAGATAAGTGCGGAGATTTGTCTCGTACTGCATCACAGACATGCCATCCTGACGAAGCTGCTCAAATTGTCTGCGCAGATCCTCCCTACGAGATTGCGGCATAAATTTCTCTAAGAAGAGAACGGAGAACTCCTACCATGGATGTGGTATTGTACCGACCTACCTACCTACGCCTCTCATAAGCCTCCCACCATCTGAGAGCAACCCCAGGCAACTAAAAAGTAGTGAACGAGACCTCACTGGTCTCTAGAATACCCATTATCCGAAGCATCTTCTCGTACTTATCCAGAAAGCCCTAAGCATCCTCTGACTCGGCATCGCTAAATGATGGAGGTCGAAGTCTCCCAAATCTCTCAAGTCTCCTCTACTCATCATCAGTAATAACGGGGACTACCGGGGCCTGAGCAGCTCCAGTCGACTAGGCTAGTAGTGCCCTGGTGTATGGAGTACCTACATCACCTGCTCTGGTGTACGAGCGGCGGGAGTCTGGTACCTCCCCCGACCAGAGAAGTGGTTGCTGCGGCCAGAATAGAGACCGACTGAGAAGGACTGGTACTTATAATCGGCTTAATGTATGCATATTTTGATGTAAATTGCCTTGCATTTTGCTCATGTATCGACGATTTGAGATGTTTAATATGATTATTTGTGCTAAATTTTGGTATTTCTATGTGTAGGAATCATTCGGATGCAATTTGGGACGAAATGGCGCGAATTGGAGCGAAATCAGGACAAAAAGGCAAAAGGTAAATTTTGAGGGCCACAGCCAGCCCACGCTGGCTGTGGCGCAGTTTCCAGCAGCTTAATTATTTGAGCTCCAGGGCCATCGCCCCACGCTTCCCTGGACGCTCAACACGTGAATATGTCTTATTTCGACTAGGACTCGGTTATTTTGACCCCTAGACGCCCCTAACTCATATAAAAGCCAACCCAAACCTATTTTGAAGGGAGGAACGTGACTTTTAAAGGATAACCAAAGTACAAAACACTCGAGAGGACGTTTTTAAGAGAAAAACATAAGCATAGATCCGCCGTGGAGGCCAGGTTTCATCTTTTTCTTCCGTCAAACTTTGTAATTATTATGTGTCTTTGTGTGATTTTTTGTTTGGCTACCATGTCTATGTGGAGCTAAAACTTTACGTTTTAGGGTTGTGTTTCTTTCATGACTATTGTTATTCGAATATTGATTTTGATTTCTTAGTTTATCGCATTGGTTTATTTATTCAATCTTGCGCTTCATTATTTAATTTCTTGATCACCAATTGAATATTATCTACGAATCTAGAATTGAACTCGAAAGTGGGAATTCTAGATTTCACATAGGATTGAGTAGAGCAAGTTTTTGAACTTGGGCATCGGGGAACGAATTCGCGGATAGGATAGACATATACCTAATTGTCTTGCTTGGTTGATGTATAGGAATTATACATGCGTTCTTGTTAGTTCTAATTCCATAGACATATAGGCATTAGGTTAGCTTGAATAGGCGAGTAAGAACTCAGTAGATTCTTATGAGCAATATTAACCTTGTTAACCAATAAACTAGATAAATTGGTTAGTCAATTCAATTGAAGAATACAATATGAATGTTAGATAGCCCATGATCCTAGATCATTTTCATCACATTGATAACATAAAAATCTACTCTTCTTTTGTTCAAAGTTCATTATTTATTTTTCTTTATTTTAATTAGTTTAGAATCAAATACTTCTAGTTTCAATTCTTGTTTAGATAATTAGGATAGTCTAATTTAGTTAATAGTTAATCACAAGTCCTCATGGGTTCGACATCTGACTTTTAGTCATATTATTACTTGACGACCGCGTATACTTGCGTGTGCGTTTGGCCGCAACAAGTTTTTGGCGCCATTGCCGGGGACTTAAAAATTAGCTATTTTTCTAGATTAGACATTTTTTTTATCTATTCATGTTTTTTGATTTAGTTTAGTTAGTATTTTGTTTTAATTATTTATTTTAACATGCCATCTTGGAATGACAATTATTCGAATGATGGTTATTCTTATTTTGATGATCCTTGTCCATATTGTGGAGGACCCCACTGGTGGAAAAAATTTCAGAATATTCCCGGGAGTGAGTTGTGCGCACAATCTCAATCCTTTGAGTGGAATATTTGTAATATGTGTGGTGGTCAAGATGGTCATTTGGATGGTTGTCCTAATTCTTTTCATCCTTCTCTAAGCCCTTATTATGATCTTTCTAATGATGTTTGTGAGTTTGATAGGGGTAATGAAGTGCATGATATGGAATGTGATGCATTTATTAGGGATATTCTGAGGCAAGTAGCAGAGCAACAAGATAAACTCAAAAAAGATATGAAAAGAATGAGGGCAACAATCACAAGAATGAAGGCTAATATGGAAGAATTGAATGAAGAGAGTGAGTTCCAACAAAACGAAAATTTTAAAAAGTGGAGATTTTGAGCCAAACTTGGGTAATGGAACAAGATGAACGATTAGAAATATATGAAGCTCAACGTGAGAAAATTACATATGAGATAAAAGACTTGATAGAAGAAAGAGTTGAACAGGGACAAGAGATCGAAAAATTTGGCATTGCTATTCACGACTTGGAAGCTCAATTGATTGCAAAGGTTGATACGTCTAATGCCCAACAAAATAGTTCTGAGTTGTGTGAAACTGAAAAGGAGCTTATACGTCGAATTGAGGAGCTAAAAGTGGAGAGTCAATCATTCGACCATACTATTATTGATGATGTTCATGTTGAGGAAAGCACTCTAGATTCATGTGAGGAAGTAGATAATATTATATTTGGAGACTCTAGTGTGTGTAAAATTTGAGGATGTAAAGAGTAATGCAATTCTAGAGTTAGGGCGTATTGGTCTTCATTTCATATATATTTCAACATTGTGTTTGGATGATGACATGGAATTCGAGTCATCTGAGCCTTTGGAGGAGCCAACGAACGAGGAACAACGTGCTTACATTCTTGAATTCGTCGTGCTAGAGAGACAAAATTACATACCTCATTCGAAGGCTAAGAAGTGTAAAATTCGATATTGGTTGCTTGGCTCAATTACAATTGTCCCACCACCCCAGGAGCATAACAGAAAACTTGACGCCAAATTAGGGGCACAATTCATAAGTTCGAGATGGAGACAAAAAGTGGTTCACGTCGTGCCGCGGCGTTAAATTAGGCGCTTGTTGGGAGGCAACTCAGCTTTACTGCTTTCTTTTATTTTTGTTTATTTTATTATTTTTATAGTGTTGTTTTATTTTGTAGGATTATGAGCATAAGAAGAAAGTCATTGGAAATGTGCAAAAGTAATCCATGTGGTTGGAACTAAGTGTGGGGTTCCCTCACATAGGATCATACCTGGGAGAAGTCTGAGTACTCTGTGAGATGTTAATACTTCGGCATTTGGCCTACCAAGTAGTCTCTTTTACCCTCTTGTTATTTACAGAGTGCGTTAAGGACATTGCACAATTTTAAGTGTGGGGTGAGAAGATTGTTTGGATGATTTTTCGTGCTATCCTTGGTTAGTTGTAGTATTCTTTATTAGTGTAGTAGATTTTATGTAAAGAAAAAAAATATTTGAAAAAAAAAACAAAAATTGGAAAAAAAGAAGTAGAAAATTTGGACTTTTCCCCACGATGGATTTGTGGACAGGTTTCTTGAGGGATTGAAGTCTAAACAAAAAAATTAAAATACAAAAACAAAAAAAATATGTCCTTTTTTCGTAGCAATAATACCCGTGGTTTTTCTTTGTGCATCGGTTCATTTTCATGGAACCTGGTAATTTTTTCTTTTAGAGTAGATTAGAATTTAGGGAATAAATGGAGGAAGAAAGATGAGATTCCTAGGCACCTTTGACTTGTTTAATAGTAGCATATTTAGGCTTTGTCATGTGTAGTATCTTCCCTATGTGTTTGAAATTGAGCATGATACATTTATATATTGGATAGCATGTTTTGTGACACCTATGTCTCGTTTACTTGACTTATGTTCACTTTGCGCTTAATGCTTAATATCTTGTGGCTTCGTGAATACTTGCATTGAGGAATGGGACCGTCCTTAGTGAGTCATGTGCCATGTCTGGTGAGATTTTTTGTGTAGTCCATGTCATTGTACTTGTGTCTAGAACTTGCCCCATATGTGAGTTGAAGCAAAAATTGAGGTGATGCTCGGTTTGAAAAATGATTTTAGGCTTTCTTTGATCTTTTTGAGCTTATTTCTTATCATAAATAAAATTTATCCCTAGTTAACCATTTTGAGCCTCTTGACTTTTATTTGGTACTCACATTACAAGCATAAACCCTTCTTATTCTTAATTGATATTGTTTTGATCTTTTTACCTCTTAAAGCACTTTAATTGTGAGATGAAGCGCTAAAAGAAGTAAGAAGGGACTAAATGTGGGGTGACTTTTGAGTGGAACCAATGAAAGTAAGAAATGTGCACTTGTTTTTATAAAAGAATATGTCACTAGTGGGAATTGCAAAAGAGAGAGAGAGAGAGAGAGAGAGAGAGAGAGAGAGAAATCTGGAAGAAAAAAAGAAGAAGGAAAAATAGAGATGAATAAACTGTTGTCTTGTTATTGCTAGTGGGGTATAAATTAAATTAGTGCTTAAATAAGAAGGGAATGTTGTTGGGGTGATTGTAATTATGAAATTAAAGTAAATTGAAGAATTTGCGCTTATGTTATCATCTGATGTGTTAAAGTGCTTAGGAGGGCGAGTCACCATTCCTTAAATATATCCTACCCGACCCTTATCCCACATTACGACCATGAAAAATTCCTAATTGATTTTAGATCGAGCGATCCTACATTAGTAGGGATTTACATTAAGGGCAAGCCTGTGGTACCAATTACATGCATGTGACTTCTTTTGTGATAGTGAACGATTTTCTTTGATATATGTGAGCATGAGATTCGAATGTGTGGATTGATTTTACTCTCTTTACTTTTGTTGTGAGAGCACATGGGTTATACGAGGGATAGGTAATATTATTATCTTTCTCTATGATGTTGGGTGTTCAAGCCACGAGTACATTGTGACATTGAGTCGGTTTGTGAGGCTAGGATTGTTATGAGCATGTTGTCATTGTTTGAATATTTTTGAAGTATGGCATAAGTTAAAGGGAAGTGTGTGGTGATTGCATATGCTAGAGTTTAATTGTTTCTATCAACCATGTTCATTGGTGTAGAGTGCTCAAAAATAGAGTTATTTGTTGGTTGACTCGAGGACGAGTTAAGTGTGGGGTATTGATAATCGTCTTAATGTATGTATATTTTGATGTATATTGCCCCGTATTTTGCTCATGTCTCGACGATTTGAGATGTTTAATATGATGATTTGTGCTAAATTTTGGTATTTATATGTGTAGGAATCATTCGGATGCAATTTGGGATGAAATGGCACGAATTGGAGCGAAATCAGGACAAAAAGGCAAAAAGTGAATTTTGAGGCCACAACCAGAGTGGGACGTTGGTTGTGGCGTATTTTCCATCAGCTTAATTATTTGAGTGTCAGGGCCAGCGCCCCACGCTTACCTAGATGCTCTACACGTGAATGTGTCCTATTTCGACTAGGACTCGGTTATTTCCCCTAGACGCCCCCAAATCATATAAAACCCAACCCAAACCTATTTTGAAGGGAGGGACGTGGATTTTAGTGGAGAACTAAAGTACAAAACACTCGGGAGGATGTTTTTAAGAGAAAAACATAAGCACATAGCCGTTGTGAAGATCGGGTTTCATCTTTTTCTTCCGCCAAACTTTCTAATTTCTATGTGTCTTTGTGTGATTTCTTGTTTGGCTACCATGTCTATGTGGAGCTAAAACTTCACGTTCTAGGGTTGTGGTTCTTTCATGACTATTGTTATTCGAATATTGATTTTGATTTCTTAGTTTATCGCATTGGTTTATTTATGCAATCTTGCGCTTAATTATTTAATTGCTTGATCATCAAGTGAATATTATTTGCGAATCAAGAATTGAACTCGAAAGTGGGAGTTCTAGATTGCACATAGGATTGAGTAGAGCAAGTTCTTGAACCTGGGCATCAGAAAACGTATTTGAGGTTAGGATACACATATACCTAATTGCCTTGCTTGGTTGATGTACATGAATTATACATGTGTTCTTGTTAGTTCTAATTCCATTGACATATAGGCATTATGTTAGCTTGAATAGGCGAGTAAGAACTCGACAGATTCTTATGAGCAATATTAACCCTGTTAACCAATAAACTACATAAATTAGTTAGTCAATTCAATTGAAGAATACAATATGAATGTTAGATAGCCCATGACCCTAGATCGTTTTCATCACATTGACAACACAAAAATCTCTTCTTCTTTTGTTCAAAGTTCATTATTTGTTTTTCTTTATTTTAATTAGTTTAGAATCAAATACTTCTAGTTTTAATTCTTGTTTAGATAATTAGGATAGTCTAATTTAGTTAATAGTTAATCACATGTCCTCGTGGGTTCAACATCTGATTTTTTGTCACTTTATTATTTGATGATCGCGTATACTTGCGTGTGCGTTTGGTCGCAACAGGTACACACGGTCAGAATCCGAGCTAAGGTCTTCTGAAGGCCTGGAATCACGATGGGCACAGCTGGTGCCTGAGCTAACCCCACTGGCTCAACTGTATCCGGTACTTGCTCCTGAGCTGGAACGACTGGTGGGTCTGCAAGTGCTGCCCTAGATGATGTTCGGGTTGCACCCCTGCCCCTACCACGGCCTCTACCGTGATCTCGGTCTCTCACAGCCCTAACTGGTAGTGTTGGTGGATATCAATCATGTGTCACGACCCACATTCCCAACCTTAGGGATCGTGATGGCGCCTAACACCACACTTGCTAGGCAAGCCAACGTTAGAAGTCGAGTAACTAATTTCCTTGATTAATTACTTGAGCATAAATAAATAAATTTCAATTGAACTTAATTAGAATAATTCCCGACAACAATACAATAAAATAATAACAACGACCAATTAAATAAAATAGATCACGAACTAATTATGTAAACAACTCTAAGACTACCCCAGGGTCTGGTGTCACAATCCACGAACTACTAAAGAATACTACAAATAATGGCCGAAAGAAATAGTGTAACTATTCTGAATATAATAAAACAGTATAAATAATAATAGGAGAAGACTCTCGGAATCTGTGAACGCCGGCAGATGTACCTTGTGTCTCCCAACGAATCGGGTGGACGTCCTGGAATCCTCTACTGCTGATTAGTACCTGGATCTGTTCAAAAGAGCACAGAGTGTAGTATCAATACAACCGACCCCATGTACTGAGTATGTGTCGAGCCTAACCTCGACTAAGTAATGACGAGGCTAAGGCGGGGCTTTTAACAATAAACCTGTGATATTAATATATATACGATAACACAATAAAATAATTCTACACGAACAAGAACGTATATCTTAGACAATAATTATAAAACGAGAAGGAAATCTAAACACATCAATTCAAATACTGCAACAATAATAAAATAACACAACCTCTTCTTTTAGGCCACAACTATAACCAATCCTCAAAAATTTCCGAGTTTTCAAACTTTATCGTTGAATAAAAGTAGTGCAAAAATATGAAAATAGTAATATAAAATAGAAAGTTCCAAATCTTTGTTTTCCAAAAATAAAAAACAGTAAAATATAAACATTTAGCTTTTCAAATCTTTATTTTCTTTTCAAATCAGTAAAAATATAAATGTAAATATCCTCCCTTATCACTCCTTGTTGGGGCGTGCAACCCGCTCCCACATGTCCTCTCTTATTGCTCCTCCCTAAAATATCTCCCTTAGTACTCCTGTTGCGGCGTGCAACCCGATCCCACATGTCCTCCCTTATCACTCCGTATTGCGGTGTGCAACCCGCTCCCACCAGACATATCATATCAATTTATTCATAAAGAATTTCACAATTCAAGCCAAGCCTTTCACAATACTGGTATTTCCACAATTTCAAACAGAAATTCATAAAGCTCGTAAACTTTAACTAATATCATTGCACAATAAAATCAACCAGAATATATGTAAACACCGTAACGCTGTCAATCCAGATCAGTCTTTATGTACTATGATAAACTCAAGAGAACGGCCAACACTTTTAACACACTTACAACAACAATTGGAAATAACTCAATGAAACCCAATAACCACATGAACCTCAACAATTACGAAACAGTTAGACTGCATTTCTCAAAACTTTCTCAATCTTATCAAAACGAAGCCAACAGGAACATATATATATATATATATATATATATATATATAATTCATAAAAATAATGCCAAATCTCTCAACCGTTATGCTACAAGGAAACCAGATCAAACAACCAATACTCTTTCCAAATAATCACAACTATATCTAACAACAGACCAACAAGGCCAAATAGTCATAGAAGCAATAATGAGCATATAACAATTAAGATAATGATCAAATAAGTGGGGAACGGGAAGGGAATCATGTTTAACAAACAATTTGGGTGGTGCATAGATACTCGTCACCACACCTATACACCACACCCATGCAATTCACGTAGAAAACAAGTGGGGAGTCCTATTCCCTCAAGCCAAAGTTAGACCAAACACTTACCTCAATTCCGCAGGCCACTCACTGCTCAATCATTGATTTTCCCTTTGAATTCACCTCTAAATTGCTCGAATCTAATCAAAATTAACTTAATATCATTAACTAATGCTAAAGGAACTAACTTTATTGAAAATATAATGTTTCCTAAGTTTTGTCAAAAAAAAAGTGAAAACCCGACCCTGGACCTGCTTGCTCTAAACTCGGGGTACGGACCAAATTACGTTTACCCATTCTCCCACAAACCCAAATATGCTATTAGTTTTGAAATCCGACCTTAATTTGATATAAAAATTTAATTTTTACAAAACTCCCTAATTCTACCCAAATCCTAGATTTTTACCATGAAAATTCTTTGTTTTTGCTTTGAAAGTGATGCAAAATAGTAAGGAATTGAAAGAACAAGGTTTGAAATTGATTACCTATGAATTGGGGATGAAGCTTGTTGAAGAAAAATCATTTTTAGGGCTGGAACTTCAAAAATTCTGAGAAGAAAGGGTTCTGCCCGATTTTAACAGGTATTTATATTAGCTGGGCTGGGCAACTGTGCGGTCGCTGGTTAATTAAATGAGATCGCACAGGGTAAGGGGAAATTGGGTTGTGCGATCGCGGGGTGGGGGGTGCGTTCGCACAGGGTAGGGGCTGGGGCCAGTGCGTTCGCATGTGTTTAGGTGCGGTCGCACAGTAGAGCCTGGACTGTGCTCCGCGATCGCAGGCTTATTTGTGCGATCGCACAGGGTTCCAAACAGGGCCTCCAACTTTACTCTGTGCGATCACGGACTTGCCTATGTGATCGTACAGAACAAAATACCTGGACACCAGCAATGAAAAAACCAGCAGTTATTTTTAAGTGGAAAACACCTCGTGGCCTATCTGAAACTCACCCGAGCCCGCGGGGCTCCAAACAAAACATGCACGCAAGTCTAAAAATATCATACGGACTTGCTCGTGCGATAAAATCATAAAAATAACATGTAAATCTATGAATTAAACCTCAAAACACATTATTTCATCAAAAACTCTTAAAGTTCATAATTTCTCAAGCGGATGTCCAAATCACGTCAAACGAACTCTTTTTCACCAAATTTCACAGTTAACGTCTAATTATCATAACAAAATTGTACCGGACTCCGGAACCAAAATACGGACCCGATACCAATAATTTTTAGCATTATTTTATTTCTTTAATTCATGAACATTTCAGCAAAATAATTTCTTTCAAAAATTCATTTCTAAGGCTTGGGACCTCGGAATTCATTTCCGGGCACACGCCCGAGTCCCATATTTTACTGCGGACCTCCCGGGATCGTCGGAACACAGATCCGGGTCCGTTTACTCAAAATGTTGACCAAAGTCAACTTTTATCAAATTTAAATTCTAAAAATCATTATTTCTCATATTTCACATAAAAGCTTTCCGGTTTTACGCCCGGACTGCGCACGCAAATCGAGGTATTTAATTTTAGTCTTTTATTGTTATTTAGCATGGAGCGGAGTCTAATTTTATAAAATGACCCATTGGGTCATCACATCCTGCCCAATAGTACGTGTCCTCACCATATGTGAGAGAAAAGAGTAATAGAAGTTTAGTTACCGGAATCAACAATTCGCACGACAAGAATACAAAAATGTGAAATATTCTAAGGGTTCGGCAGTCTCTCGAAGAAAAGTACAGATGTCTATGTACCGATCCGCAAGACTCTACTAAACCTGCTCATTCCTCACAAGACCTATGTAACCTAGACACTGATACCAACTTGTCACGACGCAAAAACCAATCATCGTGATGGCGCCTATCGTGGAACTAGTCAATCCACTACTCAGCCATCTCAACACAGTAAAGCTTTGAAATTATACAGAAGCAGTTAATATTTAAGAAAACCTTTTAGAAACAGAAATAAATCCATAACGCAATACAAATTTCTCCCAAACTGGGGTATCACTCTATACCGGGATAAAGTACACTACAATGTCCAAGGAATAAGAATTGAAATACAAATAAATATAATAAATAAGAGTCAAGGCCTATGAACGCCATGCAGCTACCTCAATAGTCTCTAAGATCTCAACTCCTCACTCAGCAACCGCCAAAACCGGAAGCACCTGAATCTGTACACGAGATGCAGGGTGTAGCGCGAGTACAACCAACTAAGTAAGAAACAATACTAAATAAGGAACTGAAGATAGTGATAAGCTACACAGTTATAATTTATTTTCAATTATCTCAACAAGGAAAAGTAGACATGCTTTCAAATCTGGCAATTTAAGTCAAATTGGTTTATACATGCTGAGTTCAAGTAAAGCCAGAGATAATATCTTTCAGAAGTTTCAAAACAATGATATATGGTAGTTATGTGCAACAACAATGATATTAGATGCAGCCTTTCAGAGAAACAGTCACTCAGCCCTCCCATTCACTCCATCCTCACAATCACTCATTCATTACAGTCACTCATTCCTCTTCGTTTCTCGGCACTCGGCACTTTGCAATCTCACTCGCACTCAGTAGGTACATGCGCTCACTAGGGGTGTACAGATTCCAGAGGGGATCCTTCAGGCCAAGCGCTATATCAAGCCAATCATGGCATAAAATCAATGAAACATTCTGCGGCGTGCAATCCGATCCCATAAATATTCTCACAATCAGGCCCTCAGCCTCACTCAGTCATCAATCTCTCCAGTCTCTTGGGCTCTTAGAAATCATGAAAATCAGTCCAAACAGAAATGATATGATGTATCAACAAGGAATAATATGGACTGAGATATGATATGCAAAACTAACAGGTATTTCAACATGTATCATGACCTCTGGGGGTCCTAACAGTACCAACCCATAGCCTAAATGTGGTTTCTAAAATGATTTGCAGTCACATTTTGATAACACATGGAAAGCATAAAGCCAGCAACAAGTTATTTGACTTCACAGTTTCATGGAATGGACCAAGTTCCAATTCCCCAGTGCACGCCCACACGCCCGTCACCTAGCATGTGCGTCACCTCCAAACTATTCACATGATACTAAATTCAGGGCTTCATACCCTCAGAACCAGATTTACAACTGTTACTTACCTCAATCCAAGCAGAATCCCTACTCCAATACGCCTTCGCCTCGCAATTCGGCCTACGAACGTCTCAAATCTAGCCATAAACAATATAATACAATCAACATGGGCTAAGGAATCAATTCTACAAGAAATTACGAAGTTATAACTCAAAAATCAAAAGTCCATCCAACCACGAGTTCAACCATACAATTTTTATCAAAATCCAACACCAATTCGTCACCCAAGTCCCCAAATTACACTCTCCAATTCCCTAGCCTTAAACCTCCAAATTACACCTAAAAAACACACTTACTAGGTATAAAAATCAATGGAGAAGCATAATTATTGAAGGAATTTAACCACAAGTGATTTACCTCAAGAATCCCTTCGAAATCTCTCTCAAAAATTGCCCAATTTCGAGTTCAAAATGTTAAAATGAAGCCAAAATCGCAAACCCTAGCATTTATATGTTCTACCCAATCAAACCGCATCTACGGTCCCAAAATCCGCTTCTACGGTCTCGCTTTTGCGGTGAAAATGTCGTACCTGCGGAAGTCACTTAACTTACCTGGGCTCGCACCTGCGCTACAGGTCTCGCACCTGCGGAGGCGCTTCTGTGACCCATGATCCGCTTCTGCGGGAGAAGCCTACACCCATCAACTCCTTCACACTCCACTTTCGCGGCCTCGTAGGTACGGAAAGAACCTCGCACCTACAACCTCTGCCATTTCTTTCCTGGCCAGCATTTGCGGTTCCCTTCCCGCTTTTGCGGTGCCCTCTCCGCATGTGTGATTACACCAGCAGTCCACAAACTCCAGCAACTTTTCAACTTCAAACCTTGATCCGTTAACCATCTGAAATCAACCTGAGGCCCCCGAGACCTCAATCAAACATACCAACAAGTACCTCAAACACATCCAAAACACGAATCGCACCCCAATTCAAGCCTAATGAACTTTAAAATTTCCAAATTCTACAAATGACGTCGAAACCTATCAAATCACGTCCTATTGACCTCAAATTTTACACACAAGTCATAAATGAAACGACAACACGAACCTACTCTAACTTCTGGAAATCACGACCCCGATATCAAAAAGTCCACTCCGAGTCAAATTTCCCAAAAATTCAACTTTCACCATTTCAAGATCAATTCCACTACGGACCTCCAAATCATAATACGTACACGCTCCTAAGTCCAAAATCATCCAATGGAGTTAACGGAACCATCAAAATTCAAATTCGGGATCGTTTCACATAAGTCAACATCCGGTCAACTTTTTCAACTTAAGCTTTCCATTATGAGACTAAGTGTCTCAATTCATTCCGAAATCCTTCCGGGACCCGAACCAACTACCATGGTAAGTCATAAGACAACAGTAAAGCATAAAATAAGCATAAAATGGGGGAATGGGGCTACAACTCTCATAACGACCGGTTGGGTCGTTACAATAGGTCATCCAATGGTCGATTATATTTGACATGAACAAATACTTGTTTGCCTATTAGGATTTAATAGTTGAACCATATTCTAAAGTGACCCAGAGCTATAAGGACAAAAGGAATTACTACTTTATTTTTCTAAGGGTTCTTGAGAGTAAAATGTATACTTCATGCTATCTGGTCGTTAAGGACTGTTACTAGACATCACCCTTGATTAGTATATTGATGTGATCGATTTACTACCGCTTAGTATTGAACCTATGGGGTCGCACACTAACGGGTGTTGTGATCTTTGTTTTGCTAAAGGATTAATTACTATATTATTAATAATTAAATTAAAAAATTTAATTAGTCAAACAAATTAAGTTATTAGTCCAAATGAAATATTATTATATTCTTTGCTAGCACAGAGGATATAATTAATATTGCAAACAAGTTACAGAGTAATTAATTTGGGTTTATAAGTGATGATGTATTAAGGATGATGGAGGAAATTTACCGTATTAAATCTTGAGAAGAAAATCCACTTTGTGAATGCGAAAGTGCAATACAAAGCCAAGAAAAAAAAATACAATTTCAAGAAAAAAGTTTCTTGTTCTTCTATCTTTGAGTTGAGATTTTTGAGAAAACTTTCAACACAATATTTTTCACTCAATTTGTTCGTTGGTTTCATTGATTAAAGAGTCGGTGTGGTTGCATAAAGTATTCATACTAAGGAAGAATTTTTGAAACAAGACTCTCTTCACCCGATACGTCTTAGACCCGATCTTTAACATGTAAATAAATTTTAAATACAAAAAAATCTGTCTAAGATTGTGATCAAACATGCGCTTCCTAAGAAGGGGCAAAAGAAGGAATTAGAATTTTGATAAAGGAGACATGGGAACTGATGAACAAAGACCAAAGGGTAGAGCTACTATTTTCTAAAGCATTTATTGGGATTGCATTAAATTTTCAAGAGCATCACACTGCATGTACCAGCATGGAGATGGACGTGGAATTCAAAACTCCCATATCATAAATCGGATTTTCAAACTACTTTTGAGCCTATCACAATTCTATAGTGTCTTAACTACGAATTAGGTTAAAAATATATATATATATAGCAACTTTCTGTAGCAAATTTCAAATCACAGACTGTTTGATGCATTAAAATTAAAACTAGACGTCGACAAATGTTGTTTAGAAGTGATTGCTAGATTCATTTTGGATTAAAAGTCATGTACTTTCGAAGTTAAGTCATGATAATCTTGATAGAATACTTCTTTTGTCATATTTCCAATTTTTCTATACTATTATTTTGCCTTGTCATTCCAATACAACTTCTCTTTTCAGTAATTATTTTTGCTCCAATTGATATTTTCATCACCTACACAACATGATAACAATATATCAATTTATTGGCATACACACACTTTATGGTAGGTATATTTACCATAATAATTAGAATTACTACCTGAAAATAAGTCAAATAATGTAATTTCCTATAACATGATAAATTTTACTGATTTTGCAAAAGAAAATTTTACAGTGTCAATATATGAAGTTAAATCTTTTCGGTTCTTTCGGTTCAAAGTACATGAATTTTGATCAAACATTTTAACATGTATTTTTACCATATTAATAAGAACAATTGTGAACTCTAGTTTTTTATACAGTTTTTGAACATTTAAATTTTAACTTAATAATATTGAGATATCAAATCCAATTTAGCTTTAAAAATAAGTTAAATTGACTCTCAAGAAGCGAAACGTAAACGGAAAAGAGAGCACTATATATCAAACGTACTGAGAAATAATACAAATTGTCTTTTTCCTTGATCTTATACAGATAAATAATTTAGTTTTGATCTTATACGGTCTAATAATTAGTTTTATCTCTTGACGTAAGCACACGGGATCTATGAGTTTACCAGTCAAGTAATAAGGCCCACACATAAATATGGCATGCCACGTGATACACAAAATAAAATTTCTCTAGCTTCCCTAGGCCATCGAATTAATTTTAATTTCCTATTAAAGTATTCAGGGGCGGATCCATCTCCTGACTTACGGGTTCACGTGAATCCAGTAAATTTTATTCAAAATAATGTAAATGTGTTTGAAAAATTTATTAAATATCTACAAATATTTGAATATGAACCCGGTTACAATTAAAAATTTAGTCGTTGCAAGAACCCATAAGTATTAAATCCTGGATCCGCCTATGAGAGTACCATGCAATTTCACCGCTTGTTGTTTTAGGTATGTTAGGCATTATGTTCCCGTGGTCCATATTTTCATGTTATGGATTCTATATACAAGCTAAGTAGGGCTCTAGACCTTAACCCTAGCAAATGCACGGAGTCATGCATATAATGTCAAGAGTCACCCATTAAGTTTCCACATAATTATAGAATTTTTCTCGAAAGTAATTAAGTCAAGAAATTCAAAATCAGTGAAATTAAAGATGTAAGAAAATAATTTCAAACTTCAGACTTTTGTGTTTCCTAAGGGGTCGTTTGGTTTGAAAACGGCTTATGCCGGGATAAGTGAAGGAAAGAAACTTGTTGAATTCGGAGAAGCTTCCCAAATTAATGGTGATTCTATGAAGAATTGGAAAACATAGATGATTGACCTTGTGAAGAAGAAGAAAAAGGTCGATACAAACGAGGTAAATGAGTTGTGTTCAAACAATGTTGATACATAAGATATTTGGACACTTTCATCACTGGCTTTACAAACTGGACTCAAGGTGTTATTGGGCTCAGAATGCTGCTATTTCAGATTTGTCCATTGGGCCCAAATTCGTGTGAAGACCAAAAGAAAACAATGGCATGTGCAGATTTTGTTTCTTGTAGATAGATTATTCCTTTTGTTTGTTATCCAATAAGTTGTTATAGATTAGCCAATAATCATAGGCCAAGTGGCATAGTTAGTTATTAAAAGATTCTTTTTATTTGTATATAAGAAGAAACATTGTACAGATTTATGAATTCAATACAAGGGAGAAAAATTTCAGACATCATTTTCTGATTTTACAATCTTTCATGGTATCAGAGCATTGAAGCTCGATCCATTACAAAATCATCTAAATCTCATGTGACTCTTTTTCTTTATCATGGCTAACACAGAAAATACTGATGCTTCTATAACCCAGGTTGTAGCTGGAAATACAGTCACCTTCGATTCAAATCATCCTTACTTTCTTCACTCTTCTGATGCACCAGTCATGGCTCTTGTCAACACAACCTTCAATGGAAGAGGTTTTCAAGGGTGGAGGAGATTTGTCCTCATAGCCCTTTCAGCAAAGAACAAATTGGGATTCATTAATGGATCCTGTCCTCCTCCAGTAGTCACCTCCAAATACTTTCAGCCATGGAGTAGATGCAACGATATGGTTACCTCATGGCTGTTAAATTTACTTTCTAAGGACATTGGGGATAGCGTCATTTACTCCAAATCTGCCCAGGACCTCTGGACCAGCCTTGAACACAGGTTTGGGCAGTCAAATGGTGCTAAGTTGTATCACCTGCGTAAGGAATTGTCAGGATTAGTTCAAGGGACTAGTGATATAGCAAGCTATTTCACTAAGCTCAAGCGTTTGTGGGATGAATTAGACTCATTAAATTGTGATGTCAAATGTTTGTGCACCTGTGTTTGTGAGGAAAAACAAAAATTGGAAAAATCACTAGAGGATGAGAGGCTAATCCAGTTTCTTATTGGGTTAAATGATATATATGGACAGGCAAGAGGAAATATCTTAATGATGAACCCCCTTCCCAATATTAATCATGCTTACTCTCTTGTTTTGCAGGATGAGAATCAGAGGAAAATCTATGCTAACCCTCTCATATTCTCTGAGTCCTCGTACTTCATGGTAGGAAATCAAGCAAATATGGGTGGACACAACATATTTCAACAGAGAAACAATAACAAGCAAGGATCAAGAAACTTTGGACAGCCCCCAAAACCCAACAACAATATCCAAAAAGGAGCTAATTCAACACAAAGAAACACTAGTTTCAGAGGAAAGAAAAGCAAGTTCAATCCTAATCTATCATGTACTTACTGCAAGAAGGTGGGCATTCAGTCAGTGACTGTTACAGAATCATAGGCTTTCCTGAGGATTTTGAGTTTACTAATGGAAAAAGAAACCAATTTCAAGCTAGAAGCAATGGGGTTTTCACAGGAGACCAGATGGATGATACAAACAATGGACACACTGAAGATCTGAACCAACACCTTTCTAAGGAGCAATTTTCACATTTGGTACAGTTGATAAAACAGGTCAAGACAGCAGAAACAACAAATACCGGCTCAGAAATCAATACCAATGCAGTAGTTGGTACTATCATAAAATACTCTGTCTTGTTTTTCAGTATTTAATACCAGTACTTGGATCATTGACTCAGGGGCATCAGAACATATGTGTTTTGATTCAAATGCCTTTTTATCTTTATCTCCTCTTCCTGTTCCTTTATACATCAATCTTCCCAATTCTTTTAAATTAACTGTCACTCATACAGGAAGAATTCTTATTTCCCCTTAACTCATTTTTAATAATGTTCTTCATGTTCCCAGTTTTAGATACAATCTTCTATCAGTTAATAGATTTTATATTCAGTTTCACTCTATAATTACACTTACCTCTAATCAATGTCTCTTACAGGGCCCTTTAATGAAGAGGCCTCAAGTTTTTGGTGAAGCAAAAGAAGGACTATATCTCTTGGATCCTAGTACTCTTAGGAATAGTTTTGAAAACAATGTAGTTCCAGTTTTTGAATCAAATGTTGTTAAGTCTGTTTCAGTTTCTTTTTCCTTTTCTGCAAATGCAACTTCCAATGTAACACTGTGGCACAACAAATTAGGGCATTTGCCTTTTTCATCAATGAAACAGTTCAATTTTATATCCTTTCCTCCTAATTCAGAATGTTTTTGTGATGTCTGCCCTAAAGCTAAACAAACTAGATTGCCTTTTCCTTTGAGTCAAATCAAATCTAAAAGAGCATTTGAGTTAATTCATGTTGATGTTTGGGGGCCCTACAAAGAGTCTACTTATAATGGTTTCAAATATTTCCTTACTGGTAGATGATTACAGCAGGGGTACTTGGACATTTCTTCTAAGTACCAAAATCAATGCATTTCCAATTTTGAAGAATTTCCTTACTATGGTTGAAAGATAATTTGGGGTTAAGGTTCAAAAATTGAGAACAGACAATGCTTTTGAGCTTGGAAAAGGTTCCCTAGAGGCAGCTTTTCTTAATTCTCAAGGGATACTTCATCAAACCTCTTGTGTGTCAACTCCTCGGTAGAATGGAGTTGTTGAAAGTAAACATAGGCATCTTTTGGAATTAGCTAGAGCTTTACTCTTTCAATCTAAAATTCCTATTTCTTATTGGGGAGAGTGTTTATTAACTGCCACTTATTTGATCAATAGGCTACCTTCTAAAGTTCTTCATGGGAAAACTCCTTATTATATTTTGTTCCATCAGTCACCTTCCTATAAATCTCTCAGAAATTTTGGATGCCTTTGTTATGTTTCTACCTTGTGCAATGGAAGAACCAAGTTTGATCCTAGAGCCAAGGCATGTGCATTTCTAGGATATCCTTTGGGCAGAAAGGGTACAAAGTATTAGAGTTGGATACAAAGAAAGTGATTGTCTCCAGGGATGTGCACTTCTATGAAGATAGGTATCCTTTTGATACATTCAAATCTGCTTCTGATCCTATTTTCCCAATTCTTCCAGTTTCAGATCACACCTTTCCTATACCATCATCTTCTACACCACCTAATCACTCATATTCTTCAGTTCGTTCCTCACCAAGGTCTAGTCATTAACCTACTCCTATTATCCCTCATTCACCCTCATCACATATCTCTCCTGTACCTTTCACACTTCACCAGTCCCTACCTTTTATTTCTGTCCCTAGTACTTCAATTCCACCAATGAGAAAATCTACCAGAATCACTTCCCAGCCTAGTTACCTTAAAGACTATGTTTGCAACAACATTTATCTTACTGAGGTAACTTCTGCTTGTTTTGCCCAACCTAGTCAGCCTACTATCTTTTTCTTTGGAGCCTTATCTAGTACAAATCAGCATATTCTACAATCAATTTCAGAAATTTCAGAACGTAGCAGCTTTTCACAGGCATCTTCACATCCAGGATGGAGGAAGGCCATGGCCTCAGAGATTGAGGCACTGGAAGCAAAAAATACCTGGGATGTAGTTTTGCTCCCAGCTGGAAAGAAAGCTTTACCCTGTAAATGGGTATACAAGGTGAAGCAAAAATATGATGAGAGCATAGAAAGATTGAAAGCTAGAGAGGGGGGATATTCAGAGAGAAGGTATTGACTACACTGAGACATTTTCTCCAGTGGTCAAAATGACCATTATCAGATGTTTATTAGCAGTAGCTACTAAGAGGGACTGACCTATTTATCAATTAGATGTTAGCAATGCCTTTTTACATGGTGATCTTCAAGAGGAAGTCTATATGAAATTCCCAGCTGGTCTGACACCACCTTCGACTAATCATGTTTTTTTACTCAAAATCTCTTTATGGCTTAAAGCAGGCCTCAAGGCAGTGGTATACTAGACTAGCTGGGGCACTAAGCTTTAAGGGGTATTGTCCTTCTCTGAATGGTTATTCTCTATTCTTTAAAAAGCAAGGAGATTTCATTTCAATTGTTGCAGTCTATGTCGATGATATCCTTATTAGTGGGAATGACATAATGGAAATTGCCTCCCTAAAATCTTTTCTTCATACTGAATTCAAAGTCAAGGATTTGGGCAGTTTACATTATTTTTTAGGGATGGAGATTATGCGAGAAAAGCAAGGAATGATAATTTGCCAAAGAAAGTTTACCTTGGATCTATTGCAGGAATTTGATACCTCTAGTCTGCCTTATGTTTCCTTTCCTCTTGAGCCATCCTCCAAATTACACGCTGATGAAGGGCCTTTTATTCCAAATCCCACCATCTATCGACATCTTGTTGGGAAATTAAACTATCTAACCCACACAAGGCCAGATCTCTGTTTTGCTGTACTCAAGCTCAGTCAATTCATGCAAACTCCTCGTTTTGCCCCTTTTACAGCTGCTTTACGAGTTCTCTGATATCTACGTTCAGATCCTGGTCAAGGAATTCTCCTAAATTCATCTCCTTCCCTAAAGTTGGTTGCTTTTTGCGATGCTGACTAGGCTTCTTGTTCGGAGACTAGACGCTCAGTCAGTGGATTCTATGTTGCTCTTGGAGGTTCCCCTATCTCATGGAAATCTAAAAAGCAGGCTTCTATCTCGCTATCTTCTGCTGAGGCAGAGTATAGATCTATGCGATGAGTGGTCGCTGAACTCACTTGGCTCACTCACCTTCTTGATGACCTCTCCGTTTCACCACAGTTACTCGTTCCTGTCCTTTCTGATAGCAAAGCAGCTATCCACATTGCTCGTAATCTCGTCTTCCAAGAACGCACAAAACATGTCGAATTGGACTGTCACTTTGTTCGTCAACAGTTTCTTTCAGGTTTAATTACCCTTTCTTTTGTTACTTCTTCATCTCAACTTGCTGATCTCTTTACTAAATCCCTCTCTGGACCATCTCACCATTCTATTTTACGCAAGTTGGGGTTAATTTCATCACCCTCCAACTTGAGGGAGGATGAAGGAAAGAAACCTGTTGAATTCGGAGAAGCTTCCCAAATTAATGGTGATTCTATGAAGAATTGGAAAACACAGAAGATTGACCTTGTGAAGAAGAAGAAAAAGGTCGACACAAACGAGGTAAATGAGTTGTGTCCAAACAATGCTGATACATAAGATATTTGGACACTTTCATCACTGGGCTTTACAAACTGGACTCAAGGTGTTATTGGGCTCAGAATGCTGCTATTTCCGATTTGTCCATTGGGCCCAAATTCGTGTGAAGACCAAAAGAAAACAATGGCATGTGCAGATTTTACTTCTTGTAGATAGATTATTCCTTTTGTTTGTTATCCAATAAGTTGTTATAGATTAGCCAATAATCATAGGCCAAGTGGCATAGTTAGTTATTAAAAGATTCCTTTTATTTGTATATAAGAAGAAACACTGTATAGATTTATGAATTCAATACAAGGGAGAAAAATTTCATACATCATTTTCTGATTTTACAATCTTTCAATAAGTTATACTGGTATAAGTTGTGCTGGGATAAGTTATGCTGGGATTATTTGTATCCATTGTTTGGTATGTTGTATTAAATATTACAATTACATAATTTGTAAGAAGAATGTATAAGTTATACCGATGCTAATTACCCCACTTTCTATAAGGTATAAGTTATCCCGGTGTTAATTTTAATCCTGGGATAACTTATACCTGATTTGCTAACCAAACAAAGTATTGAGGTGGTATTAAATTTTTATACCAGCACTATACTTTCTTATAACTCATACCAAACGACCCTTAAAGGATTGAACTCTAACGCGTTTGCCCGTACAAAATTTTTTCTTTTTCTCGAATTTTTTCCAAAATTTCAAAAAAGATATTAGTCTTTCCTTGAGAAACAAGAGAATCATGCTGATATATAACGTAGTATAACTATAAAATTGTAAGTCACATACTTGAAGTAGAAAACTAAATTCAACTTTGAACGAATCAGAATATATATATATATATATATATATATATATATATTGTAAAACACATACTTGAAGTAGAAAATCAAATTCAACTTTGAAAAAAATCAGAGGATCATATTGATATATAACATGTTGTATAACTTATAAAATAATAGAAAAGAAAATAAGGGATATAGAGAAAGAATCTAGAAATTGTTATTACTGAAAATGACCTTCAAATTACATGATACAACAGTCTTATTTCATTCTCCAAAGAAAAACTGGTGGTCCAAAAGAAGTAAATTTTAGAGAAATAGATCAACCGACAAGCAACCACAGAATTTCTTTTCTCTTTCACTCATCAAAAATTGACATCCACGTCGATATTTCCAAACATAGACTTCCTTCGTCCACTTATTATTTTCAGTCAATTTATTGTGTCAACACAAAGACGCACACAAGAAACGTGCGTATTCTTTTTTCCTATTGATCAGTACTACGCAGTGTTATAAAGATGAATCTATATATTTAGATGACAACTCTTTGGGGTTCCAACATTAATCTACAAATTCTCTCCAAACTTTGATCTGAATCGATGGACGTGATAATATCTACCAACGTAGGGATGTTGCCCATGGCCACCTTAAAAAGACCTCCGCCACCAGCAGCTACTTGTTCAATTTACTCTTTCAGCCGTGGAACGCCGTCACTTGTATCAAAAGCCCGCCTCTCTACCGCCGCTGCAGGCTCTATGAAAACTGAACCATCACCAAATCATTACTCTACTATTTCATCTTCAGATCAAAATCTCACTAGACGTTCAGGGAATTACGAACCTCCCATGTGGGATTTTGAGTATATTCAGTCCATACACAATGATTATGCGGTAAATATAATTTGTTATTCAATAATCTGCATAATTAATTCGTTGTAATATCATTCAAAAGATTACGTACGTTAATATTCGAGCTTATCATCAATTGTAAATGTGTTGCGTAGGGAGAGAAGTACATGAAGCGTTTTGACGAACTGAAGGAGGAAATGAAGAAGATTATAATGGCTCATGAGGGATTAGAAGAATTAGAGAAGTTGGAGCTGATTGATAATTTGCAAAGGCTTGGAGTAAGTTACCACTTCAAGGACGAAATTATGCAAATATTGAGCAGCATAAACCAGCACACTACTCCAGCAGATTCATTATATGCCACAGCTCTGAAATTTAGACTCTTGAGAGAACATGGTTTTCATATCTCTCAAGGTACTGCATGTCGTTGCCAAACTAATTTCCTACTTCTTTCATGTTCTGATATTTGCGGTAGTCCATTACTGCAATATTTTCTTAAATTTCCGGAAAACAAGATCTAGAATTAATATAAAACCTAAATAGAGTAGGTTAATGAGAATAAATACACCCAAAAAAATTGAGAATACAACAGAGTTGTCTTTGATCTGAATTTACATTGAACCTATAGAAGGAACTGTTCATATGAATTAAAGCGTCAAGTGATATTTTCTTTTACCTAATTGAGGAGCTAGCCACAATCAGGAAGGAGTATCCACATGTCAACCTTTATGATATATGTTGTGTTCTAGGTACATTCAACGACTTCAAGGACGAAAATGACAATCTCAAGCAAAGTATTTGTAACGACACAAAAGGTTTGTTACAATTATACGAAGCTTCATTTCTCGCTACAGAAACTGAAACAATTTTAAACTATGTCACAAGATTCACGGTGGCACATCTAAAGAATTATGTTGACAATCATTGCGGTGATCAAGACAATCTAATGGTCGCATTAGTACAACATGCCTTGGAACTTCCTCGGCATTGGATGATGCCAAGATTAGAGACAGAGTGGTATTTAAGCATTTACGAGAGAATGTCAAATGCAAATCCTCTCTTGCTCGAGCTTGCTAAGTTGGACTTCAACATTGTTCAAGCAGCACACCAACAAGATTTGAGAATTCTATCGAGGTAAACCTCTTAATATCATGTTGATAATCTTTTATTAACCAATTTTAATTTTAGAACATTGTTTTTAACCGATCAAGAAAGATACATGGCGTGAAATTTGAGTTAGTCGTTAGCTTTGTTGTAGATTTAAGTTATACTAGCAGTAAATTTTGACCTATTATATTGTCACGACCCGAAATCCCACCTTTCAGACCGTGACTGCGTCTAACGTTGAACCCGCTAGACAAGCCAACGTACACAACATTTTGTCATCTATAAACAACGTAACAGTATGTAAAGCCATTAACCTTCAAACCTTTACTGGAATATCCCGAATCATGAACTTTCAACTTTTACTGAAACATCCCAATTCACTTCAAAAGTTTTATATAATTGTCTTGAAACTAGGAGAAAGAGTAAGACAATAAGAAATCCAAATGTAGGAGAGACATCAAGGCCCACGAACGCCAGCGGGTATACCTTGAAGCTCT
>ML273019.1:4161-16272 GCA_005239495.1 Nicotiana undulata
GGGGGGGGGGGTGATTTGTGTGGTGTCTAATTTTTCGAGTGCAGTCTCTATAGAAGAACCTAGTTATTCTTGGTTTTCGAACTTCTACAGTTTGCGAAAAAGTAATTGCAGAAATAAAAGAACACAACAATATTACCTGGAAAACACCTGGCTCAAAAGGTAAAAAAACCACGACCTACTTCCCAATAGGATTTTCCCAAACTCTTCGCTATGTCAATGAGCCAAACAACATTTACAAAATAAACTCTTTTGTAAAGCTAAGGACTAACTCTAATCCCTTTGTGGCAAACTAGCCTCTAGCTAATTGCGACAAACTTCAAGTTAACTCTAACTTGAATAATGTGTACCTATTACAATTTGTTCTAGATAAAGCTGAAAGATACAATATGTAATCACCTACTACAAATAACTAGACTCAAAAGACAACAAATAGAACTGGTTCTTCGAGCTGGTTCAAGTAGCGTTTGAGACGCACAAGGATTCTTTACATGAACTGCTTGCAAAATTGCTTTGGTAATTTTGCTTTCAATTCTTGTTTCACTTCAGTGTTTGTGCGTCCAAACATTCAGCAAGAATGCTTCAACAATTTATAGAATCCGTAGTTGAGATGTTGTTGTTTAGTTCTAATGCAACTCTTCCTTGGTGGAAGAGTTCGTGTTTATCTCAACTTCCTTGATCTTGATTTTGTCCTACCTGAATTTGAATTCCATATCCTGATCAATTTTCAACCTTTTCTCTTAGGAGATAACCTCTTAGTTAAGAGATGATGTTTATCTCCTGCGCATAGACTCTTCTCGTGCCAACTGATCTGTTTGACTATGTTTTCCCTAATGGACCCAGTTCAACCGTGTTGTCATTTGTCATTCTTCAAAACCATGCAGTGACTTGATTCAACAAATTCTCCCTTTTTGATGATGACAAACTTTGTGCTTAACCCTGTAAATACTTCAATCTAACATAGACACTTTTTATAGTATTAAGCATTTATCATGGAGAGACCAGGTGTATTTAGGTTATAACCATCACAATAATATTTTAAAAGCACTATCTTCCCCTTTTTGGAATCATCAAAAAGTTGCAAAATGATAAACTTACCAGAATATTAACAATTACTCATGACCATTGAGGCATTGCAGGTGCAAAGCATGAATTAATCATCAAAAGAAACCAAAAAAATGTAAGCTATTTAAGAAATTGAGAAAAAGTCATTAACAAAATAGCAAAATTCATTGATTGGATATTGATCAGGCACCATACACAAAAAGAAATAAAGACAGCCACAACCATGAGCAAAAAAACAAAAGCAAAACAGAATTAGACAATCCCAAACTGGGTCATAGATGGGGTTTTTTTGGAGGCACTGGACACCTAAGGCTGGGAAGGGGCAGATGTTGTGTTCTTGGCTTGAAGAAGGGAGAGAATTTGTTGCAACACACCCTCATTCTTCTCCTTTTCCTTAGCTAAATCAGCTTTGAGAGCATCCCGCTCAGCTTCAACCCCTGTAAGGTGAGTTTTCAAACAAAGGATCTCCTCATCCTTGACCTCACCTTCCTGCACAAGCGTCATGACCTTGCTATTAATAGGCAGTTTCCTGGATGAACCAGGTTCATCCTCAGGAATATTCACAATTTAGTCACAGGTTAGTAGAATGTTCTTCCCAAAGTAATCCTTAGCAGTTTCCATTTCAGCCTTCTTCACTGGTACCTTGTAGTGAGAAAGCACAACAATTAGGATAAACCCATAAGGTATAGCATGTGCCTTGGCTCCATTCACAACCCTGTCCAAGAGCTGGATGATGAAGGAAGGCCAATTTATCTGTTTACCCCTGTACAGGCACTCCATTAGGGTGAGATCCAGGTAGCTGGCAATGTGCCTTCGCTCTTGCCTAGGCAGTAGAAATTTGATCGCAAACTCAAAAAATAGTTTGTGCTGAGACCTCATCTCACTCTTAAACACTGCCTTGGGCTCAGGTTCTTGCTCATTCTCACAGAAAGACCTTGTGATTTGAAGGGCTGAAGGCAAACCATCCAAACTAGGCCACATTTGCCTCGTGTAGTCATCATACCCCTCAGAAGGGATATGCAGTATTTCCCCCAATTCCTTTGCATCAAACGAAATCTCAACTCCCTGAACCTTTGTAGATACCCTTCCATCTTTGACCGTTGCGTTGGCCATAAACTCTACCGGCTCATTCCTAGCCAGCCCGCCCTTAAGGTGAAGGACCATGTCCTTCCACCCTTGCACATCTAAGGTATCTATCAAGAAAATAATCCCTGACTCCTCAAGGTCTCTAAACAGCTTCCCTTTCAAAATAGTACGCTTCCCAAACATTGTGAGTTTGTCAGTCTCCTCACCGGACACTTCCACTTCCTCTCCACTCCATTCAGCATCATCAACAATCTTTACTTTCTTTGACTCAGACCTGGTCCTCTTTGCAACAATTGAGGGTGTGGCAGACACAAACACTGACTTCTTGGAAGAATCCTTGGCTTTCTTGGGCTTTGGTGTCTCAACCTCAACTTGTGCTGGTTGTTCCTCCTGATGGACCAGGTCCATCTCATCATCATCGACTTGAATTGACTCAACAGGCTCCCCAACATTTGCCTTACCCTTGGTAGATTTCTTCTTCTTGCTCTCTCTCAGACCTTTCTCCATTTTTTCTTCACTTTGCCTAACAATGCTTCTAGTAGCACGACTCTTAGGGGTAGGAGCATCAACAGTTGAAGAGGCCTTTCTCTTCTTGGATGAGACTGAAGTATCAACTTTCTTGGGTTTGGGGGTTCTTTTCTTCTTGGGTTTGTAAGATTCCCCCAACCTTTTCATCAGATCAGCCAGAGTTTCTTCAATGGATGAACCAAGTTCATCCTGTGCATGTTGCAGACTTTCCAGACCTGTTGCTGCTTCCCCAGAGTTGCTTCCCCCTAAGTCCTTGACTCATTCCTCAACAACCATAGGAGCGAGGCCACAGATTGCCAGAGTGGCACCTTCCTTCCCAGTTCCCCTTGCAGAACTCCCTTCTCTCTCTCTCTCTCAATCAATTTTTTTCTTTTTCCTTCTCCTATCCGGTACTTCTACATCCACTACAAAACCAATCAAAACAAACGTATTTTCAGATATTTCAGGTTCAGCCCTAACTTCAGGATTTTCCTTCTCAAAACCAGATGAACCAGTTACTTCTTCCTCATTTGCAGATTTGAAGGACTCACTTGAATTTTCAGAATCTTGGTCCTGATTGGCTTGAAGTTTTTCATTCAATTTCCTGGCAAGAGGAACAGATGCAACAATTTTTCTGGCTAACATTTTCACTCTACGTTTTCTGGGGGCTGGAGTAGGGTTTGGTGTAACGGTTGGAACTGTTTGAGGTGAAGGAGTGGGTTCAATAATGGGGTCTGGAACTGGAGATTTTTGAGGGGTTGAAGACCTGGTTGGAGATTGTGAGTTGTGTATCGATGGAGAACAAGAGTCAGTGTCTTCAAGACCAACACCGTAATCAGGGGTGGTTGATGAAGATGAAGCAGGGGTGTGTGGAAGACATTTTTGTGAGATTTGGAGAGAGAAGAATGTTGATCAGTTTGGTTGAGAGGAATGATGAACTTGGTCCGACGGTTATGCTTTTGAAGAGGAGAGGTAATGATGTCTTTTTAAAGGTGTGGATATTAAATGTACAACGGGCGTAATTCTTGATCAAGTGGAAGTCTAATCATGGCAGGAGTGTCAGTAGATTAGACGATTATCGCTCCCTAAATCTAGGCTTAATAAAGATTTGATTTGACTCTTTGGAACATCTTCAATTTGGGATAAGTACTAATAATTTGAAATGAACCTAATATAGATAGAGTCATGCTCATGTGTGACTATAATTATTTCAATAAGCGTATAGCGATGAGCACGTACCTTGTCAGTTCGATGAACCAGCAACGATGAACTATGTTCATCGTGTTAGAGTCTTTAATTTTCCTCAATTCACAATGATAGAAAAACATCATTAGTAACTAGGAAATCATATTAACACATGGCAAGAGAGTATGGCATTAAAGTCATGATACTGAGCAATGATTAGTCTGGTTAGTTACCTATTTTAGTGTTTCTAGCCAATTTGTTTTTTAATTTTTGTTTTTCAATTAGGTGATCTTAATCATCCCTAATTCTAGCATGTTTCTCTCAAAATGCTCCCTACTCAGTGCTTTAGTAAAGATACCTGCAATTTGTTTGTCAGTAGCACATAATTCGATTGAGATCATTCCTTTTTCATCGTTATCTCTTAAGAAATGGTGTCTGACATCTATGTGTTTGGTTCTCTTATGATGAACCGATTCTTCGTCATACTGATTGCTCTAGTGTTGTCATAGAAAATAGTAATGCATCCAACCTCTATACCAAAATCCATGAGTTGTTGCTTGATCCATAGCAACTGAGCACAACATGAGGCTGCAACCACATATTCAACCTCAGTAGTAGACAAGGCTATTGAGTTTTGTTTCTTGGTGGCCCAAGACACAAGGCAAGAGCCCAAAAAGTGAGCCATGCCTGAAGTAATTTTCCTGTCAACTAGTAAACCTGCATAATCAGCATCAGCATATCCTACAAGGTCAAAATTACTACCTTTAGGATACCAAAGGCATAAATCAGTGGTGCCTTTCAAATATCTCAGAATTCTCTTTACTACAGTTAGATGGGACTCCTTTGGATTTGCCTTAAATCTAGCACACATCCCTACACTAAACACAATATCAGGTCTGCTGGCAGTGAGATATAATAAAGACCCAATCATCCCTCTGTATAGATTTGGATCAACGGATGAACCAGGTTCATCCACGTCTAATTTTGTAGTTGTGGCTATGGGGGTGTCTATTTCCTTGGAGTCTTCCATTTTAAATCTTTTGAGCAATTCTTTCACAAATTTTTGTTGATGAATCATTGTTCCATTTGAGTTTTGCTTAATTTGCAAGACTAAAAATTAGGTTAGCTCACCCATCATACTCATCGCAAACTCACTCCCCATAAGCATGGCAAATTCCTTACTCAATTTTTCATAGGTTTCTCCAAATATGATATCATCCACATATATTTGCACAACCAGGAGATCCTTACCTTTTTCCTTTAAGAACAAGGTGCTATCAATTTTACCTCGTTTGTAGTCATGTTCTAACAGGAATTTAGATAGTCGCTCATACCATGCTCTTGGTGCTTGTTTGATTCCATACAAGGCCTTGTCAAGTTTATACATGTGGTCAGGTGTCTCCTTGCTTTCATATCCTGGAGGATGTTTGACAAATACTTCCTTTAGATAGCCATTGAGGAAAGCACTCTTTACATCCATCTGGTGGAGAGTGAATTCCATGTAAGCAGCAAATGCTATAAGAAGTCTGATTGCCTCCAGTATTGCCACAGGAGCAAAGGTCTAATCATAGTCAATTCCCTCCTCTTGACTATATCCTTGAACAACCAGTCTGGCCTTGTTTCTTGTAACAGTTCCATCTTCATCGAGTTTGTTCCTGAAGACCCACTTTGTGCCAATCACTAATCTGTCTAGTGGTTTGGGTACCAAGTGCCATACTTGACTTCTTTCAAATTGATTCAGCTATTCTTGCATGGAATTTACCCAGTCAGCATCCTGTAAGGCTTCAACAATGTTCTTTGGTTCGACCAAGGATAGAAAGGCATCAAACGCACACAGAATTTTCAAGGAGGATCCTGTTTTGATTCCGGATGTCAAATATATTATGATGTTCTCAAGGGGGTGAGAGCTTTGATATCTGTGTGGTTTGAGCACCAATTGTTCACGGCTAGATGATCCCATGGTGTCTTGTTGTTGTGGAACAGGATCCGGGCCAATATCCAGAGATATTTGCTGTTGAGTTCCCCCTGTCAAGTTGCTTGGGGTAGTTGGACATGGTCCATCACCAGTTCCATCTTCCATATTTGCTTCAGTTTGTTCACTGCTTCTGACCAGTCCAAGCTCCTCATCTTCTGGTTCCTGTCTCTTAGAAAGAGTGTTAGTTTCATCAAAAATAACATGTACACTCTCTTCTACACACATAGTTCTTTTGTTATATACTTTATAAGCTTTTCTATGTGATGAATATCCAAAGAATACTCCCTCATCACTTCTAGGATCAAATTTACCTAGGGAATCTTTGCCATTGTTGTGCACAAAGCACTTGCATCAAAAAGCCCCAAGGTGGGATATGTTGGGCTTTCTCCCTTTAAGTAATTCATAAGGAGTTTTCTCTACCAGTCTGGTCATGCATCTATTTATTATGTAGCATGCAGTGTTTATTGCTTTTGCCAAGAAGCTGTGGGGTAGTTTTCTAGAAAGAAGCATGGTTCTAGCCATATCTTCAAAAGTTTTGTTCTTTCTTTCAACAACCCCATTTTGCTGTGGGGTTCTAGGGGCAGAAAAGTTGTGATTTATGCCATGTTCATCACAGAATTCTGCAAACTTTGCATTCTCAAATTTAGTACCATGATCAAATCTTATTGATGCTAGTTGATTTCCTAACTGTTTTTGAGTTTTTCTAACAAATGAAGTAAACATATCAAATGCTTCATCTTTAGATGTCAGAAATAAGGTCCAAGTGAACCTTGAGTAGTCATCAACCAGCACCATTACATATTATTTACCACCTCTGCTCAGAGTTCTCATAGGACCACATAGGTCCATATGAACCAGTTCTAACGTCCTGGTGGTACTGACCATTTTCTTGCTTTTGAAAGAGGATCTTACCTGCTTCCCCCTTGCACATGCCTCACAAACTTTTCCTTCCTTGAACTTAATGTTAGGAAGCCCTACCACTAAGTCCTTGGAGACTAATTTGTTAAGCTGATTTAGACTAACGTGACCAAGTCTTTTGTGCCAAAGGAGGTGATCACTGTCCAACACATTTAAGCAAGTGAGTTCATTTTCTGATAGTGTGGACAAGTCTATGACATAGATGTTATTCATTATTTTTCCCTGCAAAACAATCTTGTTAGTAAGCAAGTTAATCACAAAACATTTTGTGGAAGTGAAAGCAATCAGGTTACCTATGTCACGCAATTGTGACACACTGATCAGGCTATATTTCAAGCCATCTATCAAGTACACATTCTCAATGGAACGTGTTTCATCCTTACCAACCTTACCAACCCCAATAATTTCACCTTTCTTTCCATTTCCAAAGGAGACATTTCCTCCTTTGAGGTTTTCAAGTGAAAGGAATTGTTCCTTGTTCCCAGTCATATGTTTTGAGCAGCCGCTGTCTAGGTACCAAATTTGGTTGCTTCCTCTCACTTGAACCTACAACAAGAAATCAGGGGTTAGTCTTAGGGACCCAAACCAGTTTGGGTCCTTTTCTATGAGAGAAAGGATGAATCAAGCTTTTTCTGGCCCAATTTGGTAGCCAGTTTTTCTTTCGTACAAAACTTTCATTTATTTGACTGGCCTGCTCTTTTGCAGTACATTCAAATTTGTAGTGGTCAGTCTTACCACGGTGGGTGCAGATTTTATTCTCAGGAAGAGTGAGATACTTGATTTTGGGATCCCATTTGGGCATTCGACTCCTAAAGCCAAGTCCTCTTCGTTGCTACTATGATTTTCTTGAAGCCATGTCAAGGCATCAGAGGATTTATTCCATTTGCAAGTTCGATCTAATTCATGTTTGACTTTACCAAGTTCTTCTTTTAGTGCTCTTATTTGTTCATACTTGGTGTACATCTTATCCTTTAGTTTTCCCACATTTTCTTCCAGTCTTTTTACTAGTTCCTAGCTTTAACTTTAGATTTTCAGATTTTAGCTCTAGGATTTTAGTTTCAGTGGATGAACCTGGTTCTTCAAGGCAGTGTTTTCCTTTTCAGATTCACTTACTCTGATTTCCAGGTTCATGCATTTTGCTTTTAGCATTGCACACTCTTTAGAGAGTTGTTCTTTCTCTTTGGTTGTTTCTTCGGAATCATCCATGAAATCAAGTAGCAACTCAGAGAGTTTTTCTTTAGATAGGAACTTTATTTTGTTTTTGAGATGGGATATACTTACCTCTGGTTCTTCATATGATTCCTCATCAGATTCCCCAATTGCCATGAGCGCATGTTCTTCATTCTCACCATCTTCTGATTCTTCATTTGAGCTTTCCCCCCAAGCAGCAACAATAGATTTTGTTGTGGTTTTCTTGGGATGGACCAGTTCCTTCGTTCGGATCTCTCCCTTTTCCATTCTACTTCCCACTGAGGGCAGTTCTTGATGTGGTGGTCAGTCTTTCCACATTTGTAGCATCCCTCATTGGCTGGCCTTTCTGGAGCTTTAGATTTGTTGTAGTTTCCACCTCTTGAGATGCCCTTTTTCCTTATGAGGAAGTTTCTGAATTCCTTAGCGATCATGGCCATCTCATCTTCCTCCAGATCTGCTCCCTCAGTGATTCTCAGTGCTAGACTCCTTTCCTTCTTTGGAGCATCCATTTTCATTGTCTGCCTTCTAAGTTCATAGGCAGTAAGGTTTCCAATTAGCTCGTCCAATCTGAGGGTTGCCATATTTTTGGATTCCTGGATAGCAGTGATTTTACTTTCCCAGGAAATTGGCAAGACCCTTGTCAGGATCTTCTCCACCCTGTCCTCTTCAAGAATGACTCTACCAAGAGACTTGAGTTCATTTGTCAGAGTTGTGAACCTCGTGTACATCTCTTGGATTGTCTCTCCTTCTTTCTTAGTGAAGTTTTCATATTGAGAGTATAGTAGAGTACCTCTTGATCTCTTCACTTGAGGTGTTCCTTCGTGGGCTACTTGCAAGGTATCCCAAATTTCTTTGGCAGTGGTGCAGCTTTGAATCCTACTATACTCGTCTGGACCTAGTCCACAAACTAGCCACTTTTTGGCCTTAGCATTTTTCTCCCATTTCTTCAGATCCTCTGTAGTGCAGTCAGCTCTAGTTTTTGGAACATCTACTCCTTCAGCAGTCTTCTTCATGGTGGCTAAAGGACCATTAGTGACTATGTCCCAGTTCATAGTCTTCTCCAATCAAGTGGTCCTTCATCATGTTCTTCCACCAAGAGTAATACTGGCCATTAAAGAGTGGTGGCCTTGCAGTTGATTGACCCTCCCAGTTTCCAGGTGGTGCACTCATTTTGATCTTTTCCAAGGTGTTAGCCTTTTCAAGGATAACCTGCTCTAATATAAATAGATGTTTTATACGTCAATACCACACAAGAGGGGGGGAGGGGGGCGTGATTTGTGTGGTGTCCAATTTTTTGACTGCAGTCTCTATATAAGAACCTGGTTCTTCTTGGTGTTCCAACTTCTACAGTTTGCGAAAAAGTAATTGCAGAAATAAAAGAACACAACAATTTTACGTGGAAAAGACCTGGCTCAAAAGGTGAAAAAACCACGACCTACTTCCCAGTAGGATTTTCCCAAACTCTTCACTATGTCAATGAGCCAAACAACATTTACAAAATAAACTCTTTTGTAAACCTAAGGACTAACCATAATCCCTTTGTGGCAAACTAGCCTCTAGATAATTGCGACAAACTTCAAGTTAATTGTAACTTGAATACTGTGTACCTATTACAATTTCTTCTAGATAAAGCTGAAAGATACAATATGTAATCACCTACTACAAACAACTAGACTCAAAAGACAACATATGGAACTGGTTCTTCGAGCTGGTTCATGTAGCTTTTGAACCGCACAAGGATTCTTTACATGAACTGCTTGCAAAATTGCTTTGGTAATTTTGCTTTCGATTCTTGTTTCACTTAAGTGTTTGTGCGTCCAGACGTTCAGCAGGAATGCTTCAACAATTTATAGAATCCGTTGTTGAGATGTTGTTGTTTAGTTCTAATGCAACTCATCCTTGGTGGAAGACTTCGTGTTTATCTCAACTTCCTTGATTTTGATTCTGTCGTACCTGAATTCGAATTCCATCTCCTTATCAATTTTCAACCTTTTCGCTTAGGAGATAACCTCTTAGTTCAAAGATGATGTTTATCTCCTGCGCATGGACTCTTCTTGTGCCAACTGGTCTGTTTGACTTTGTTTGCCCTGATGGACCTGGTTCAACCGTGTTGTCATTTGTCATTCTTCAAAACCATGCAGTGACTTGATTCAACAGTGATAATTCCACTAGAGAGAAGTTGTCTAGCGGTATTATGCCTTCGTTGAATGTTACCAGATTTCCCGTTATACATAACGCTCCCAGCCATTCCTATTGCTGCTTGACAGTCGCAATGTATACATACAGGTGCCAGAGGTTTGGGCCAAAATGGAATGTCTTCTAAGAAATTCCGGATCCATTCAGCTTCTTCACCGGCCTTGTCTAAAGTTATAAACTCAGACTCCATTGTAGAATGGGAGATGCATGCCTGTTTGGACGACTTCCAAGACAATGCTCCTCCACCAATGGTAAAAACGTATCCACTTGTGGATTTTGATTCCGGTGATCCGGTGATCCAATTTGCATCACTATATCCCTCAATAATTGGGGGATAGTTATTGTAATGCAATGCATAATCTTGGGTATATTTCAAATATCCCAAAACTTGTTTCATTGCAATCCAATGAGCTTGGTTGGAATTACTTTTGTATCGACTAAGCTTACTTATCTCACAAACTATATCAGGTTGTGTACAATTCATAATGTACATCAAACTTCCAAACACTCGAGCATATTCCAATTGAGACTTTCTTTGACCTTTATTCTTTACAAGAGTATGGACCGGTCAGTTATGGAAGACTCTGCTGGGTAGAAGCCCGAATATCATTAAGAATATGTTAACATTTTTTATTTCTGTGCGTTTCTTTTTTAAATAATGGAAGGTAATATATGAATAAGAACAGATAGCATTCTGCTAGAGAGAGAGGGCGCTAGCCCGGGTACATAAGTATAAGGTCCACCAGTGCACACAATTATTCTGTTATTATCTCCTTCCCGTTTAACTACTCCTCGAGACATTTCTGTTGATGGGCCCTTGAATTATAGCAGGAGCAACCTCAATTGCCGTACCCAGGCGCCGGTCTCTGGAAGCTTCTGGAATGTTCAATTTGTATGGCCTCAGTGATGAGAATATTTTGTGTGCCACTTCTGATGATGCATGCATTGGGCGAACGTTTCAAGTACCATTTTAATATAATGAGTTTGAGACAAATCTAGACCTTGAGGAGTATGAAGGATCTTAATTCCCAAAATTAAATCGGCAACTCCTAAGTCTTTCATGTCAAACTTACTAATAGGCACACGTTTAGTAGCATTTATGTTAGCAATGTCGTTACTCATTATCAACATATCATCCACATATAAACAAACAATTACTATTTGATTTGGAGTATTCTTAATGTAAACACATTTGTCACACTCATTGATCTTGAAATTATTTGACAACATTGTTAGGTCAAATTTTCCATACCATTGTTTTGGTGCTTGTTTAAGTCCGTAAAGCGACTTAACAAGTCAACACACCTTATTTTCTTTTCTGGGAACTACAAACCCTTCAGGTTGTTCCATACAGATTTCTTCCTCTAAATCTCCAGTTAAGAAGGCTGTTTTTACATCCATATGATGGATTTGAAGGCCATAGACGACGGCTAACGGTATTAACACCCGGATAGATATAATCCTTGTTACCGACAAGTATATTTCAAAGTAATCAAGATCTTCTCGTTGTCTACCCTTTAACATCTAATATTGCCTTATATTTGTCAATAGTACCATCACCTTTCATTGAAAAGGTTACGTTGGCATAGTTTTCTTTACTTTTGTCGTAATTTGATTAATTACTTTTCCCCCCTATCTTTAAAATTTCAATGAGCGGAGAAAATAATTTGGTTTTCATAGGTATGTCTTGCCTTTTATATTTTGTTTGTTTTATAACTTTTATGTATTCGATTTTTTTTTCCGTTAACAAGAAATTCAGCAGATGTATCGCAAGCCAAATTTCTTTTGGAACCAATATTTATGGTATGCTATAATATATGCTCTCTGTAACAACACTTCGTTACAACAATATAACAATCTGGAACAAACGAAATTGGTTTAGAGAAATTTGACTGTACTTTTTTTGTTCTCCAAGACCGGGCGACCCGCGACAAATTCACTAGTTATTGAAGAAAATAGAGTCCAAAAAAGTTGGGTATTGGGAGGGGGGG
>ML273020.1:0-11628 GCA_005239495.1 Nicotiana undulata
TTCTTATCTCTCACTTGTTACCCCCATTAACTGCTCTCGTATCCCATGCTTATCTGGTTATTTTTGCGTTTGTCTGTGCTATATCTTGTAGAACTGTACAGGTAAATTGTCGTGTCAAGTCTAGCCTTGTCACTACTTCGGCCGAGGTTAGGCTCGGCACTTACTTAGTACATGGGGTTGGTTATACTGATGCTACACCTGCACTTCTTTATGTTGTGCAGATCCCGCAGCCGGACCCAATGGACATCTTTAGAGGGAGTATCCTTCAGTCCACCCTGGAGATTCCGAGGTAGAACCCCAGACGTTCGTGGGTCCTGGCGAGTCCTCTATTCCTATTTTTCCTATCCTGTCTCGTTTATCTCCTAGTTTCTGAGAAAGTTCATGTATTATTTTCTTCAGACTTTGTATTTAGCACTCTTATAGACGGTTCGTGAGTTAGTGACTCCAGGTTCTTGGATTCTTGCAACGGATTGTATTAAGTTATTATCACTTAGTCTCGAAATCTATCTACTTTTGTTGTTAAAAATTATAAATTGTTTCTAGTTATTTCTGTTAAATCCGTATTAAGATGATAGTGTAATTTTACATGTTGGCTTGTCTAGCGGGTTAAACGTTAGATGCAGTCACGGCCTGAAGGTGGGATTTCGGGTCGTGACAAGTTGGTATCAGAGCACTAGGTTGCTTAGGTCTCACAACTCATAGACAAACTTGGTAGAGTCTGAGGAATCGGTACAGAGACGTCTGTATTTATCTCCAGAGGCTGCAAAGTTAGGAATAACTCCACATTTCTTCATCTCCATCGTGCGAATTTATTCTATCATTGATGATTGAACTTGCCCACTCTTGTCCTCTCACTAATCTCGACAACATGCGAAGCGTCTACGACCAGACAAGAGATAAAGCCCCAATGACAGCTACGATCAAGGGAAGAGACAGAAGTAGAGGGCAATATAAAGCTCGAACATCAACACTTATTGTACAGTCTCAAATGGATCTAGATGCAGAGGTTCTAGCTCAGTCAGTATTTGTGGACTAGATTAGACTCCGGAAGGATTTATAGCTACTCCATGGTTGCAGGATGCACTAGTCCGTTTATTGAGGTTGGACAAGTTACAAAACAAGTTCCACTCCATTTCAGTGGTATATCTTTTAAAGACCCACATGATTTTCTGTTCCGCTTCCAGGAAGTACTGCACACCATGGGACTAAGTGTAAAGCAACGGAGTTGATTTATATGAGCTGTGAAGTTTAACATCCTGGATTATCAGGTATTGTGACCTATGACTTGTGCCACGTGGGGAGGTCCATTGTCAAGGAATAGATTGAGAGGCCATGTGTCATATTGGTATTTATTTTGAATGTATAAGGCCGGGGATTTTTCAAGAGATAAAGCTGGTAATTGTGGTACGTCTACCTCCTTAATAACCCTATACCTCAGTACCAAAGGAGTTATTCAAACAACTTGAAGTCTACAAAAGTCTACTCGGCATGGAAGTCACGACTGTGTCGGGTCATAAGAAGGTATCAGAATATGCCATCAGGTTCGATAAGTTAACCCGTCACACTCCTATGTTGGTTCGTATAGCCAGAGGAAGAGTACCCAGACTCATTAAAGGACTCAAAAATGATTGTAAATTTTGGACGACTCAGGGCAGGATGATACTTTATGTCGGCTAGTGGTAGAAATTTCCCTAGACTTGGGAGAGTCATATTTCATCAGAGCACTCAGGCTACGTGTCCCATTGCAGCTACAACTCAACTACATGACCACCTAGGGAAGAAGGAGTCAGAATGTCGAAAGTGGAGGTTAGATTCCTAGAGGTGGAGAACCAGTCTGTTGATATATTTTCTATGTATGGATGAGGTCGTTACATTAAATAGTTTCATTAAAAAGACAATCTCTAATTAATATAAGTAATGATTTTATGAACTTAATTTGGTTATGCATATCTAATAAAATTCTCTTAATATGCCCCACCTTCGGGTGAGCTTCGTAACTCTAAAAATATACTTATGTGAATATTTGTATTGAGAAATTCTATGGGGATAATTGTGTTTACCATTACGTCTTGAAAATTTGCTTAACGGGAAATATTTAAATAAAGGAAATGGAATGTTTCAATTGGCACGATATGCATATTTCTTGTGATTCAGGATTGAGGACGAGATCCTCGCGTGTCATTATGATTTGGTATGTTTTAGCCGGGCTACGAGCCGCGATGGAAGCTATGTAAAGACGAGACCCTTGTGATGGAAATTCTTGTGTTTAAAATTCTCCCTTGTGAATTAAATTTTTGTTTTGTTTTCTTCCTTACTTTAGTATGGATAGGGAGTCATGCTTGTTAAACTTATTATTTATGTACAAAATAAGAGTAATAATAATAATATTAATAGGTAAATAAATAAATGAATAAACTAACTAACTATATGTGCGTAATTCGCCAATTCGTGCCAATTATGGAGCCTTAACCTACAAGATAGGTGCCCGCCCAAGTGTTGTTAGATGGGACATGTTATTTTGAATAATTGCGAGGTCTTCAAGTATCATATCTCGATATCAGCATAGTTGAATGAATTAAAGGAGCAGTTGCAGGATTTGTTGGATAAAGGCTTCATTAGGCCTCGTGTTTCTCCTTGGGATGCTCCAGTGTTGTTTGTCAGGAAACAAGATGGCTCGATGAGTATACGTATTGACTACCGGCAGTTGAATGAGGTTACTATTAGGAATAAGTATCCTTTGCCGAGGATTGATTACTTAATTGATCAGCTTCAGGGTGCTAAAACATTTACCATCAGCTGAGGATCAGGGCGTCGGATGTTCATAAGATGGCCTTTCGCACTCGTTATGAGCATTATGAGTTTTTGGTTATGTCGTTTGGGTTGACGAATGCCCCCGCAGCTTTCATGGAGTTGATGAAACGGGCGTTCAGGCCTTATTTAGACTCGTTCGTGATTATGTTTATTGATGATATCTTGATATGTTCCCGTAGTGAGAGGAGCATGAGCAACATCTTCGGGTTGTCCTCCAAATTCTGAGGGATAGGCAGTTGTACGCCAAGTTTTCTAAGTGCGAGTTCTGTGGCATTTCTGGGCCACGTCGTGTCGGCAGAGGGTATTCAGGTGGATCCCAAGAAGGTTTCAGCAGTTAGATATTGGCCTAGGCCCACTTTAGCTTCGGAGATTCGGAATTTCTTGGGCCTAACAGGTTATTATCGCAAATTTGTGGAGGGCTTTTCATCGATTGCAGCCCCGATGACCAGCTTGACTCAAAAGGGTGCCCAGTTCAGGTGGTCGGATGAGTGCCAGGCGAGCTTTTAGAAGCTCAAGACAGCCTTGACCACGGCACCAATGTTAGTATTGCCCTCAGGTTCAGGACCGTATACTGTGTATTGTGATGCTTCACGGGTAGGGCTTGGTGCAGTATTGATGAAGGACGACAAGGTTATAGCCTATGCTTCTCGTCAGTTGAAGATTCATGAGAAGAACTATCCAGTTCACGATTTGGAGCTTGCAGCCATTGTTCACGCTTTGAAGATTTGGAGGCACTATCTGTACGGAGTGCTATGTGAGGTGTTCACGGACCATAAGAGCTTGCAGCATCTTTTCAGACAGAAGGAGTTGAACATGAGGCAGAGGAGATGGTTAGAGTTGCTGAAGGATTATGATATTACCATTCTTTACCATCTTGGGAAGGCCAATGTGGTGGCCAATGACTTGAGCCGGAAGTCAGTTAGTATGGGTAGTCTTGCCTATTTATCAGATGGAGAGAGACCTCTTGCGTTGGATGTTCATGCTTTAGCCAACTGATTTGTGAGATTGGAGGTTTCTGAGACTGACAGTGTTTTGGACAATATTGTGGCTCGTTCTTCATTGTATGACCGTATTCGGGCCAGGCAGTATGATGATCATCATTTATGTGTTCTTAGAGATACAGTCCAGCACGGAGGCACCATGCAAGTTACGGTTGATGATAAGGGAGTCCTGGAGATGCAGGGCCGTATTTGTGTACCTGATGTTGAGGGTATTCATGAGTTGATACTTCAGGAGGCCCATAGTTCCCGGTATTCCATTCATCCAGGCACCGCAAAGATTTACCAGGACTTGCGGCAGCATTATTGGTGGCGTAGAATGAAGAAGGATATGGTAGCTTATGTAGCTCGGTGCTTGAATTGTCAGCAGGTTAAGTACGAGCACCAAAGACCCGGTGACTTGATGCAGAAGATTCAGCTTCCTAAGTAGAAGTGGGAGCGTATCACCATGGACTTTGTAGTTGGGCTCCCACGGACTTAGAGGATGGTTGATGCAGTTTGGGTTGTTGTGGATAGGCTAACCAAGTCAGCACATTTCATTTCGGTATCAGTTTCATATTCAGCGGAGAAGTTGGCAAAGATATATATGAGAGAGATTTTTCGATTGCATGGTATGCCCTTATCCATTATATCAGACAGAGGTACTCAGTTTACCTCCCATTTCTCAAGAGTATTTCAGCGAGAGTTGGGCACGCAGATTGATTTGAGCACATCATTTCATCCTCGAACGGAGGACAGTCCGGGCGTACTATTCAGATTTTAGAGGATATGTTGTGAGCTTGTGTCATTGACTTTGGTGGATAATGGGATCAGTTCTTGCCTTTAGCAGAGTTTGACTACAACAACAGCTTCCAGTCGAGCATTCAGATGGCTCTTTACGAGGCGTTGTATGGTAGGAGATGTCGGTCTCCAACTGGATGGTTTGAGCCAGGAGAGGCTAGATTATTGGGTTCTGAGTTAGTCCAGGTGCCTTGGACAAGGTGAAGATCCTTCAGGATAGACTTCGTACAGACTCAGTCCAGGCGAAAGAGTTATGCGGATCGTAGAGTTCGAGATTTGGCTTTCATGATAGGAGATCAGGTGTTTCTTAGAGTGTCGCCTATAAAAGGTGTGATGAGGTACATGAAGAGGTGCAAGTTGAGCCCTAGGTTCATTGTCCCATTTGAGATTTCGGATAAGGTAGGAGAGGTGTCCTACAGACTTACCTTGCCACCACATTTATCAGCCGTGCATCCAGTGTTTCATGTATCTATGCTCCGGAGGTACATTGCAGACACTTCTCATGTACTTGAGTCAGCGGTGTCCAATTGGACAAGGATCTGACTTATGAGGAGGAGTCGGTAGCCATATTAGCTAGGCAGGTGTGTCAATTGAGATCGAAGAGTTATCTTTCAGTCCATTTTCAGTGGCGAGGTCAGCCTACCGAGGCAGCTACGTGGGAGTCCGAGTTCGATATAATGAACCGTTATCCCCATCTTTTCTCATACTCATGTATTTTTCTATGTCCGTTTGAGGACGAACGTTTGTTTTAGAGGTGAAGATTGTGATGACCCAAAAGGTCATCTTATGTTAATTTAGCTAAATCTGTGTTCCGAGGCCCCAAAGCCTCTGTTAATATCACCTCGATATGCGCGCATAGCCCGAGCGTGTAGTCGGGAAGATTTTATGAGAAAACTTGATGAAAAAAGGAAATCATAGTAATTAATTGAATATAGTTTACTTTGGTCAATATTTTTGCTAAACAGACCCGAACCCATGAATAGACGGTCCCAGAGGGTCCGTTAACAAATATGGGACTTGGGCGTATGCGCGGAATCGAATTCCGAGGTCCCAAGCCCGAGAAAAGAATTTTTAAAGAAAATTGTTCTCCGAAAAATAATAAAGGTTTTTGAAAATGATAATTAATGTGAAAACCGTGCTACCGGTCCCGTATTATGGTTCCGGAGCCCGAAACAAGTTTAATATATGTTATGTGAGTTATCTGTAAAGTTTGGTGTAAAACGGGCTTGAAATGACGTGATCCGGATCAAAACCGGAATAATTGAGTCTTATGAAGTTTTAAGAAGATTCTATGAGTTTTGAGGTTTAATTCATTGATTTTGATGATATTTTGGTGATTTGAATGCTTGAATAAGTCTGTAGGATGGTTTGGGAGTCGTGTGTGTTTTCGGTTTAGAGTCCCAAGGGCTCGGGTGAGTTTTGGGTAGCTAACGGAGTGCTTAAAGTGTCAAAAATCTGGTGTAATCCTCAGTTTTTGGTGTCTCATGTTTCATTCATTGCGATCGCAGTCATGGGTTCACGATCGCATAGGCTAAAGTGAGGGGGTAGCTGGTTGCACTATGCGATCGCATTTCATCCTCCGCGATCGCATAGTGTATCAGTGTAGTCGGGTGGGGGTTGGGTAGCATCTCTCTAGGATCGCATAGTTTCGTCCACGATCGCAGACGTCTGGCTAGGTTTATTCCGCGATTGCACCCCTTTGTTCCGCGATCGCATAATAGGGTAAACTTCAAGCTCTGCGATCGCAGCCCCTCTTTTGCGATCGCAGAGAACAAAATAGCCCTGTTATTTTAAAAGCCCCAACACAGAAACATTACGGGATTTCTTCCATATTTCACCATTCTTCTTATTACCCACTTCCCCTTAGGCGATTTTTAAGTACCCAACCTCCACAACTTCATAGGTATGTATACTTAACTCCATTTCCTTCCATTTTCTTCAACCAACACTAGAATCTAGGCCTAAAATCCTAAAATCAGAGTAGAAATTAGGGGTTTTGGGTTGAGTAGGGTTTATGGGATTTTTGGTGATTCAACCTCAATTTGGGGTCTAATTTCAAACAAATTATATATTTGAACTCGTGGGGGTATGGGTAATCGAGTTTTGGTGCGAACCTCGTTTTTGGACCAAGTGGGCCCGGGGTCGAATTTTGGTATTTTTGGAAGAATGCTAGGAATTGTATATTTAGGCTATGGGATTGTATTAATGAGTCATTATTGATGTTAATAAGTTAATTATGTCTAGATTTTGTCGTTTCGGAGTTGAATTCAAAAGGGAAGGCGATGTTAGAAGCTTGAATTGCTATTCTTGGACCCGAGGTAAGTGTCTTGCCTAGCTTTGGTGAGGGAATAGGTATTGTATGCTATGTGCTAGGTGTTTATCATGTTCAATGCATAGGTGAGGTAACGAGTACCTATGCATTGTGTGTCAAGCATGCCCGTAAGTCTATTTTGATGAAATTTTTGTTATTACTTCCATATTCATTGTATTATGAAATTGGTTCTACTTGGAAGTTGATTGTTTGTTAAAAATCCTTGTTGATAAACTTGTGATATCATGGTTTGATTGAGGACCCAATTTGTGAAGAGATATAATTGAAAGGATTGGTTATAGCTGACACCCTTGCTGGGCAATTGTTATGACATTGACTGATATTTTCCCCTTGCTGGGTGATTATGATGTGTATTTCCACTATGCTACATTCTTTGCCATTGATATTTGTCATTTTTTTAGTGAGGAAAAGTGTAAAGCACGAAGGGTGATGCCGTGCCATGATTTACATTGATTACATCATAAAATGCATAGTGAGGAAGAGAGTAGAAGCACGAAGGTTGATGTCGTGCCATGATTAACATTGATTAAAAGCACGAAGGTTGATGTTGTGCCATGATTCACATTGATTAAAAACACGAAGGTTGATGTCGTGCCATGATTTATATTGCCTCACATTAGACATTGCATTGTGAGGAAGAGAGTAAAAGTACGAAGGGTGATGTCGTGCCATGATTTATATTATCTTATATCATACATCGCATTGTGAGGAAGAGAGTAAAAGCACGAAGGGTGATGCCGTGCCATTACATACATTGCTCGCATTTATACTTGTTACGTTAGCATTCTTGTTAATTTGCTCTCTTGCTTTCTCCTATGTGTTAATTAATTGTTCTTATATCTCACTTGTTAGCCTCATTAACTGCTCCCGTATCCCATGCTTATCTGGTTATTTCTGCATTTTTCTGTGCTATATCTTGTAGAACTGTACAGGTAGATTGTCGTGTTAAGTCTAGCCTCGTCACTACTTCGGCCGAGGTTAGGCTCGGTACTTACTCAGTACATGGGGTCGGTTGTACTGATGCTACACCTGCATTTCTTTATGTTGTGCAGATCCCGCAGCCGGACCCAGTGGACATCGTTAGAGGGAGTATCTTTCAGGCCACCCCGGAGATTCCGAGGTAGACCCGCAGACGTTCGTGGGCCTTGGCGACTCCTCTATTCCAATGTTTCCTATCCTGTCTCATTTATCTCATAGTTTCTGAGACAATTCATGTATTATTTTCTTCAAACTTTGTATTTATGTCACGACACAAACCGATGGGCCGCGATGGGCACCCGATACCTTACTCGACCGAGTACCAACGTGACGTATCTTTCTTATTACATTATCATATACATGTGACATACGGGCCTAATAGGCCAACATAATCATTTATAAATTCAAAACATAGGCCGATAAGGCTGTACAATCTTTCACGTATACGACATATGTCTACAAGCCTCTAAGATTACATAAATGTCACAAAGGTCGGGATAGAGTCCCGACATACCAAACAATACACGTCTAAATCATACTAACCAAACAAGCAACTCTGAAGAAAATTGAGCGCACCAACATCTTTCGCTGAGTTGATAGCCTATTTGGAGGGCTCTCGACCTATCTATCGGGACCTGCGGGCATGAAACGCAGCATCCCCAGGCAAAAGGGACGTCAGTATGAATAATGTACCGAGTATGTAAGGCACATAAATAAATACATAAGAGACATGGAAGAAATATAGAGTACATGACTCAACCCGTAAGCCTGAATAACTTTGTAAATCATAAATTACTTTTAGCGTAATGCATATGCGTATGAATGTCATGTCGTGCATAGGTACATATTTCATAACATCATCAGCCTCTGAGGGCATCCCATCATATCATATCGGCCACTGTGGGCAACATCATCATCNCTTAGTTTGTAAGTATCTTGCAGGTAATATATTAGGTGACTTAGAATTGAAGTGTATTGTAACTAACCTATTATGGTGACACCTAATGTCAAATGGATAAGAGTCATTTGATTAGAAAGTGGCTTGTTGCCACGTAAAGGTTGGGGAATTTTAAATCTTTATCCACTAATTAATTAGGTAATGCCTCGTTACCCGGTAATTAACCAATTATCCGCATAATTAAGAATTATCTCAAATTATTTAAAATACTACTAACTTTTAACACACCTTACCATCATGGACATGTGGTACCTTGTATGGTACCAGTTCATAAATACCAGGTATTTTAGCTCGGGTCGTATTTTATGCCAAAATGTCAAACTTCGACGAAATTCATTTTCTTTAATTTGTGTACCCTTTATCCGTCATGATATTTACTTATCGCTTGATATAATTAGCATAAATATGTAAATCTCAAGATAATCTCATCCCCGAGTCTACGTCAATTAATGGAAGATGAAACTTTTACGTACAAAATGCGGGATATAACATAACACCTCGTTTCTGACCTTTCATCAATTTATTTGTGGTGCATTTTCACGTATAAAAATATGGGGTGTAACAATTTAGCACTCTTATAGACGGTTCGTGAATTAGTGACTCCAGGTTCTAGCATTGTTGCAATGGATTGTATTCTGTTATTATCACTTAGTCTCGAAATCTATCGACTTTTGTTTGTAAGAATTATAAATTGTTTATAGTTATTTCTGTTAATTCCGTATTAAGATGATAGTGTAATTTTACACGTTGGCTTGTCTAGCGAGTTCAACGTTAGACGCAGTCACGGCGTAAAGGTGGGATTTCGGGTCGTTACAGTTTGTTTCTCAAACCCGACCAAAACCCATACCTTGCTATTTCTTCCAGGGTAGGAGTGAGCTCGAAGTCTGAGAAAAGGAAGACATTATGAACCGGATTCCAGAAGGTCACCAAAGCCTTGATTAAGTCATCTCTTGGTTTAACCTTCATGATGTCGATGAGAGCACCCAATTGTTCAACTACCCATTCTTGGCCCTCTTTTTCTAGGTCATACCACCACATTCGGAGTTGTAGTTGAGCCTCCTCTACGATATTTAGTTGCGGATTCTGGACAATACTCATTTTTTACCTGTGAATAGGTAGGGTTATGGTTGCTTCTGATTTTGAAAGAAAAAGACCAGCAAATTCCTTTTACTAAGACCAGTTTTAATTTTAAAAGACACATCATCTAAAAGTGGCTATTTGCGCAATATTGACCAAAACGGTCATTTTTGCCAAAATGGCCCCTTCTTACTTTTAAATAAAGTTTTGAGGCTGAGGCAGGGTACGTTTTTGGGAAAAGTGATAGAAATGTCCATTCTTTAGAAAAAATAGCCCTTCGACAATGTAAGGTGTCCTAAGGCTATTCCAGCAAGAACGACACAAGACTTAACCGAAGCTGGGTCCGTTTTATTTTTGACTAATGGACTTATTATGTTTATTTTTGAAAAATGGGGTCGGCACCAATAAGGTTTACGTACGTATCTCACATCCAGTGAGAATCAGACCCACGTAGTTCAGTCAGTTTTGACATAACTTGAAAAATATGACGTTGACTCATTTTTTGGAAATTCTTTTTCTCCAATAATTTATTAAAACCAGTTAAGAGTTATCTTATATTTTCTTATGAGTATTGTAGAAGTAAATTAAATTTTCAGCATTTTTTTTAGCCTACTTTTGTAGATTTAGAGCCTAATTCAAACCTAGACCCATTTTTTCTTTTATTTTTATTATACCCTAATATATAAATTTAAATACACCTTTACCTCTTCTTCTTCCCTAACCTAAGAGACACACACAAACCTAAAACCTCACAGGCCAGCCTCCAAGCCACCCCTTGTCGCCTCTTCTTCTTCCTGTCACCATCAACCACCAGCAGGCCACACAATCACTTGCCGCCTACTCTCCAACGCCGCCATAGTCGCCCACCCCTCATCTCCACCTTTATCCGCCAAACATTAGTAACAACCACCACCACCACAACCGCACACCCGCCCTACACCACCAGAACCCGCTGTCGGCCGAACCTACTCCAAAAAATACTACCAGCCGCCCCCCTCTCACTCCCTCGCTCCACCTCAAAATAGCCGGCGTCCAAGACGGAAAACCTGCCAAACACCGGTGATATTCTCCCTCACCACAACAACCAGCCACTTCCCCGTCGTAATAAAAAGTAACAACCAAAAGAAAGAAATAGTCGAAAAACCAAAAAAAGGGAAAAAATAAAAATAAAATACAGATTTTGTTTCTTTCATTTTTCTATTATATTTTTGTGTGTCTAAGGGTAGATTTTGGTTAAACTGTGGGTCTGAGTCCGTATTTGGTTGGGTACACCGGCGCCAATTCAATTCTGTCCGGTTTTTAGCTTTCTGGTGCCAATTAGAGGTCCGTTGACAAATTTTGGTTCGCGGTTCCTATATGTTGTTTCTATTTGTTACTTCCTCGAGTTCCTGTTGATGGAATTTTCCTTGATTGATCGAGTGTAAAGCTGTTTTTGGGGAAATCCTGCTATTGAAAAGCTATTTAAAGGTCAATTTCGTTCTCGATCTCCTATTTGTCTTATATTATGTTATGTTTTTGTCTTATATGATTGAGTTACATTCTTTTGTTCATTATTTTGGATTGATCTGCTTCGTGATTGATTTACTGTCATCTCTTGACTAGAAACGCTTCGGGGGGGGGGGGGGGGTTAAGTAAAAAAAAAATTGAAAGGACTTGGATTTGTTTGGTTAATCGGCAACGAAATGAAATGTTTG
>ML273020.1:11733-61395 GCA_005239495.1 Nicotiana undulata
GGGGGGGGGGGGGGGGGGGTTAAGTTAAAAAGAAATTGAAAGGACTTGGATATGTTTGGTTAATCGGCAACGAAATGTAATGCTTGATCAAGGAAACTTGACTTCAGATTTTATTGGTTTTATCTCTAGGAGCATGTTAAGCCGACCACACTTGGGTAGACAAGCCTTAGGATTTTGTTAGTTTTGAGGTGAGAGGTCGTTCCCTTAGTTAATATTATACGGGGAATGCCCCGGAGATTTGGTACAGATTTTTACCCGGGGTATGCCCCGAAGTGAATGTAAATGAAGGCCAAGGACGGAAGAATTCCAGAAAGCATAGAATAATATTTTTATTCTTCGTTTTTATTTTCATTTTTCTTTTATTAGGTGGGGACGACCTCGAACCTTTCTCGCGTTTACTTTCTCTTGTGTTTAACCTTAATCTGAGTATTCTTTATAAGACCACTTGATTATGTACGGAACCGTACTTGTTACGAGACTCGAAAATGCCTAACACCTTCTCCCCGAGTCAAATGAACCCCCTTACCTGAATCTATGGTGCAAACTGGTTTAAGAGTTAAATGTGTTTTGAAGGAAGATTGTTATTAAAAAAAATGGTGACCTGACACACCGAAATCAAATGTCAGGTGGCGACTCTGAGAAAATCCTTTTAGAACGCTAATCTTTGTCACTTTCAAAATTGAAAAACCCTTTAAAACTTTACAAAACCTTTTTATTTGTTTTTAAGGGTTTAGTGAAGTTTTGGAAAAAAGGGGTGTGACATCTCTGGCGACTCTGTTGGGGAATTGCGGGTTCGAGCTAGTACTTGATCTTGTTGGCTTTTTAGGATATTCGGTTGAGGTTTTTATGTGTTTTGTTTGCTTTATTTGATTTTTACTTTGTTTATGTCGTTTTATTATTTGTTAGTTGCTTATTTGTTTACAATTTTTCCTTTATATGTTACTACTTTAAAAATTGTCATCATTTGCATAACCCTGGGTCTTCTTTCTGCAACAAGTATTCCAGAGTACGTTTGAGCGTACACGGCCTTTTCTTTGAGTCACCTATGTCTTTAGGGGGGTGGCGTGGGAGCATGGAGTGGGCGGACAGCTAGAGCAGTCGCCATCGACCACGTGTCGCCCCGAATTTCCTTGTCTAGTGAACCCTCAAACTTAGGTCATCCTTTAGGTCATTTTTATTTGCATCATCTCATTTATACTTAGTAGGGCTCGGTCTTAGGCACCGTGTCCCTTTGTAGGTGGCCTATCCCAATTTTGTCAAAATGGGCTCGTGGCCCAAAAAGATATTTAATCATCTCCATGTGCTACATGTTGCAATTTTCATGGGTAACTGGGTCATTTGGCGGACCAATGATCGTTTGAGGGTAAAATGAGAATGAAAAGTGGTGAGGTATAAAAATAAAGCAAGTAACAATTATTTTTCTTCTTTCACAACATTTTCAAGAAAAAGACAAAAAAATGAAAATGCAAAATCCCAAAAGATTTTACACTTTAACATAATTTTTCAAAAAAAAAAAAAAAAAAAAAAAAAAAAAAAAAAAAAAAAAAAAAAAAAAAAAAAAAACACGAAAAGAAAATCCAATTTTTTTTTACATTTTCCCATCATTTTCCAAAAAATAAAAAAAAGAAAACGAAAATCAAAAAAGATTTTACACTTTACCATCATTTTTCAAAAATCAAAAAAGAGAAAGAAAATCAATTTTTTTTTTACATGTTTCATCATTTTTCAAAAAGACAAAAAAAAGTATGTTTTTTTCCAAATTTGTGTTTTTAAAAAAAATTATCTTTCATATCCAATCTTCCCGAACTACGCATACCTGATTCTCGTCTTTCAGGGCGAGATACGTAGGCAACTCACATAGGGTCCGTTCTTCTTAGTGAGTTTTAGGTTCTTGACTTCGCGGGGTCGTAGCAAAATCTTGCATGTTTAGCCACATTTGGCCACATAGGTTGCTTTTGCAAAATAGGATTATTTTTCAAAGTGGCTTGTGATCAAATGTCTTAGAGCCCCAAGTCCGTAACAATGTGTTCTCTCAGTTTTAAGGTCCACCCATATGAATTTGCATGTCTAGCCACTTTTGGCCACATCGGCCATTCTTGCAAAATGGGGTTATTTTTGCAAAAGTAGTTAAATGACCCTTATCTTAGTATTTTGAGTCCACAACTAGGTTTCATATTACTTTAAGGTCCATCTTTTTTGAGTTTGCATCTTTAGCCACTCCTGGCCATATCAGCCGTTTTTGCAAAATGGGTTATTTCTGCAAAATAATTTTGGGCCATGATTATTAGGAGCTTGAAGTCTATAAGCTTTAGTAAAATATTTTCATGCCTTTGAGGTCACCTTTGTTGAGTTTGCACTCCTAGCCACTTTGACCACATAAGCCTTTTTACAAAAATAGCTCAATCATGTCTTGCATGTGTCCAATAGGAGGTGTCTTGAGTCACTGATCTATTTAGTCTTATTTTTCTCATTCAGGTATGGATACACGTGCCATAGCTCGAGCATGACAGATACTCTATGACCATCGCATTTGGAAGCTTCCTTGAAGAGCTTTTTTTATATATATTTTTGAGTCTATTTTATGTTGTCTTTTAATTTTTAGTTTTGTACGGTAGTATCGAGTCAGTCAGTCTTGTTAAGATTGTCGTATATTTTTTTATAGTACTTCCTGTTTTGTATTTGAAAAAAACCAAAAAAAAAGTTATAAATGAAAAATCCAACAAGATTTTTGTTTTTTATTAGTTATTTTATTCATCATTTTTTTCAGAACTACGATTGATCTGATTTATGTGGAACATGATACGTAGGCAACCTACAAAGGGTTCAATCAAATTATTTTTCAAATCATTTTCTTAAAAATTTAAAAAAATGAGAAAAGAAAATGAAAAAAATTGAATTTGTGGGACACGAGGGGTGAGAAGAAAGTAAATTAGTGATAAGTAAAAGAAAAGAGAGGAAAGAAAATGAGCAAGTCAAGGAGTGCTAGTAAAGGAAGAAGAGACGATTGAAATGAACAAAATTGGGATGATGCCAAAAAATCTTTTGACCCTTGAAGTCATTCCAGAACCGTTAATTACTGCTAGGTGCATTGCACACAACGTGATACTTTTATCTGATAAATGCCCTAACGCTAACATGTTGGTTTTGTTTTGCTCCTTTTTGGTATTTTAATTGTTATCATAACAGAGGGTGGTTAGTTTGTGGCGAGTCATCCGTACAATACAAGGTCAAATAGCGAGGTAGCCATGACTTGCAAAGACTTGAACACATGTGTTGTTGACCCGCCCAAGGGGATTGTTGAATCAGAATCTGAGTTGAAAGAAGAGGTCCTAAGGTTGAAGGGACAGATGGCCGAAATATACCAAGCCTGTTGATGGACTTTTCCTTGCTTGATTGAGTGTAAAGCTATTTTTGGGGAAATCCTGCTATTGAAAAGCTGTTTAAAGGTCAATTTCGTTCTCGATCTCCTATTTGTCTTATATTTATAAGGCCCCGGAAAATTTTTCTAAGCAATATAGGATTCGGGGTGCCAGGTAGACTAATTGAAATATTTTAGGTGCTTTAATTATAATGTAAATGAAATGAATGTGGTGGATAAGTGTATGAGTCATATAATAAGTAATGTGAGGTCCAAGGGGGAAGCCTAAGGCTAGGCCAAATGGGAGAATTCCATAATAGGCTAAAATTCCAAAGGTATTTGCACCAGTACACACTTTGAAGAAGCATATAAAATTATGTATAAAGTATTATTGATGAATAACCTATCCACTGAAAGGTCTTCGAGTCTAGTTTCCAACGATTCAAACCGTTTGTCATTTGGACATTCCTACGCAAAGTTATGGTCAAATTACCGAAGGCTGTAAAAATGCGACCCCGTGTCAAATCTGCGATCGCATTTCATGTCGCATGTTGATTCTGCGATCGCAGATATGTCGCATACTGGGCCAGTGTAGCTTTTGGGCAGCTACTTTGCGATGCACTCTGCGGCTCGCATGTTTGTTTTGCGGTCCATTCTGCGATCGCAGACCCTGTTACGGAGGCTTATTTTTCCTATTTTTATAACCCGACCCTATTTTCATAAATAGGTTTAAAGGCTTCATTTGGGGTCATTTTCTACTGGTTTTAGAGAGAAATGAGAGCATATAGAGAGAGAAAGAAGGGGCCTAACTTCATAATCATCCAAATCTTTCTCAAGTCTTCAAGAATCAAGGAAGATAACCATAGATTGTCTTCCATCCGGGTAAGTTCTACTTCTAAAATTTTCATACAAGAAGTTAAGAATTCAAATAGGTTGTGAGGGTTAGAACTAGGTCATGCATGTAGTACTAAGTTGTAGTATGTGATGTTAAAAGAACTAATTTGGGTAGTTCATGTTAAAATTGGTTGAGGGAAGAAGGAATTACCATTTCTAAACCTTGTAGTCTACTTCACATGTTAGGTGGTTGATGAAATTCCTAAGAGAGTTACACCATGGGTAATCTTTCTAATTATTAATCGATTTCTGCTATCTCCTTATAGATTGTTATGGCTAGAGGTGTTGGTGTATTGTATAAACTTAAGGAAGAGATCTTTGAGGTATGTATGGCTAACTTTAACCCTTGTAAAATCCCTCTTGTTGCAGTAAGCATACAGTATGTGTACTTATAAGGAAATATGTGAATTGACTGTCTAGTTGATTGCTACCCCACTGTGTTAGATGAGATTTTGAATTGTGACTTGGCATGCCTACCTTATTATGTGCAAAGCTTGTANTTTGTGCTCCTTGAAAGGAGGATTATTGTGATGTAATTGTTTGGGATTGAAATATGAAATATGATTGGTTGCCACCCCACTGTGTTAGATAAGATTATAAATATTGTTTGGCATGTCTACTTCATTATGAGAAAAGCCGGTAATTGCTTGAAGCTACTGATGTGAAGTCTTATAAATAAGTTGACAGTTATGACAACACTTCGTATATGAAAATCCTGCTTGATGAAAGTTTGGGGTGCTTTGGGCCCAAGTGATTGAATTAATAAATGTGAATTTGGAATCCTTAAAAGGAAAGTTCTTATAATGAAATTGTTTGTTGTTGTTGCTGTTGTGATGAAATTATTGGTGGTATTGTTTTTGAAATAAAAATTGTCAGGCGGGGTCGGGTTGCGCGCCAAAACACGAAGTAATAAGGTGTGGGTTGTTGTGATAAGGATGCAAATTGTCAGGCGGGGTCGGGTTGCGCGTCGCAACACGAAGTAATAAGGTGTGGGTTGTGGTGATAAGGGTGGCCGAGGTAATAAGGATGGAAAAGTGATCATAATCACTATTGAAATGAAAATATATGAAACTCTTTAATATGGAAATGTTGGAAAGGGAAAAGGAGAGATTGTGCAACTTGTGATTTTGGTTGTTTCTTCCTATGTGCAATGTTTGTGAGTTCTATTACTGTCTCTTATCTGTGTATTGCTTGATTGTACTTGGGATTAAGTTTATTCATACATACTAGTGTTGTGGACTCTTGATGTTGGTTGTTTCTATTTTCTGTGCAATGCTTGTTGGTTCTATTAACCGTCTCTTATCTGCGCATTGTTGATTGTACTTGGGATTAAGTTTATTCATACATACTAGTGTTGTGGACTCTTGATGTTGGTTGTTTCTATTTTCTGTGCAATGCTTGTTGGTTCTATTAACCGTCTCTTATCTGCGCATTGTTGATTGTACTTGGGATAAAGTTTGTTCATACATACCAGTAAAATTCAAATGTACTGATGTCCCTTTTGCCGGGGGCGCTACATTCTTATGATGATTGTAGGTGGTTCCATAATAGGTAATTCAGCCCACCGACAGTAGTGCCTCCTCTCCATTCTGTCAGCTGCATTGGTGAGCCCCACTTCCTCTCGGGGCCATGTGTGGTTCATGCCACCTTCTTTGAGTTTATTGTGTATTGTAAGGTATAGTCGGGGCCTTGTCACCGGCAAGTATTGGTTAAGTTCCTAGTATTCGTAGAGGCTCCTTAGACACAATGTGGGTAGTGTACATATGTGTTTTGGGTAAGTAATGGTACGGTTCGGAATCGTGATCCACGTTGGTAAATGTTGTATGTATTTTGTAAGTATTTGGTATCATATGTTGGTAATGATAAAAAGTAGAAATGAATTCAAGTTGTAAGTTTATGCTTAAGTCTAAATGGATATTTCACATGAATAATGTATATTGAAATCACGGGGTAACGCGTGGGATAGGAAAGGCAATTCCAGGTCCGCTTGACTGGGGTCCTCCGGTTGAGCGCCGGTCGTGTCCCTCGGTTTTGGGGTGTGACAAACTTGGTACCAGAGCCTAAGGTTTTAAAGTGTCCTAGGATGTCTCGGAGCCGTGTCTAGTAGAGCCCTTCTTATCGGTGTGTTGTCGACCACATCTATAATTAGGGGGCTACATGGACATTTAGGAATTTCACCCTTCTTTGATACTCCAATCGTGCGATAGAGCTCAAGTTAGGGAGTTAGTTTTCTCTCCAAGCCTTACTCTCAAAATGAGTAATCATGATACCATAATCCACGTGTTTGAAGCCATGAGGAGGGAATGATCCCACCATTGAGTCCTAAGGGACTGCCCAAGGGCTTGTTAGGAGAATGTAGTGAGTTGTGGAGGGATTGGTAGAACCTATCTCTAAGAGGGGAGTGCCCTTGTCCCTATTGATGTCCCTGCACCACAAAACCCTATAGTATATCGGTATGGTACCAACGTACTCTTGATTGTATATGTACATCCATATTGAAGAACTTTCATAGGCATGGCCTTAATAAATGTTGAGTCACAAACCATTGCATGCACCTACTCTTTGAACGAGATCCAATATTTCTTGAATTCACTCTACCATAAATTTTCTTATATGCAATCTTTTATGATATCGAGCTCTATGATCATGTCCTTGAATTGAGTAGCTATAAAATTACCATTTCCAACACGCCTTTCTAAACACTAACAAGGGACTATACCCGAAGAATTTCTCATCGAATGAAGGGATGAACCATTATCATATGTTCGCACAAAATAAAAAGATATCTTTTCTTGGCCCTTTNGCCTTTCTAAACACTAACAAGGGACTATACCCGAAGAATTTCTCATCGAATGAAGGGATGAACCATTATCATATGTTCGCACAAAATAAAAAGATATCTTTTCTTCGGCTTTCTGCTTCAGTCTGAATGTTGATATAGGTGAAGATCTTGCTTTGTTTCATCATCATCTCTAGTATGGTAGTTCCCTCGCTATATCTTTGTTGAGGCTTCCATTTTGTCCTAGTGGTCGGAATCAGCTAGATTTATAAATGCTTGGTGGGAGTCTCCCTCTTCTCCGACAGGTTATTTTCTGAATTTGGTCTGCTCACTTAATTTTAAAAATTATTAAATCTCCATTGAAGCTAGGGTCCGTCGAGCCTCCATGTAGCTGGATCATGCTACTTATTCTTGTTGCTCATCTTATTCTTGAAGGTTGTTCTTCTTTTGGTTATAAGGAAGACGAGCATTTTCGCTCCTCCTTTGGATTGCATAATACTTGTTTAAGTGTCGTTATATGTTAATTGCTCCATGTTGCTACGAATCCAGCTGATTTTTGATGTTTGTAGTGGCTCCACTAGCCGTGAAGCCCTTGAGTTACTCTTAAAACCTCAAGTTCTTTTTTTTTTGATTAGCTACTCTATCGTACCCTTCTTTCCTCTAGTTGTTGACCCATTCCTCAGTTCCAATCTCAAGGGCCGAAGGAACAACATAATTGTTTCCTTGGTATCTAGAAATACAATTTCTTTTATCAATGGTGATCCACCCTAATTTGGTACCAATTCTGCCGAACCTAGAAAATGGGATAGAAAATGGATAACCCGGGAGCATTTCGACGCATATTATGGAAGACAACATTTTAGAAGAATTTCATAAATTTGGGTTGGAAGGCATTTCAGTGTTATAGATGTCTGTTTGAGATTTCGAGCCTGGGAATAGCTCCGTATGGTGATTCTGGAGTTGGGAGCGCGATCGGAAGTGAATTCAGATGTCTGTAGGTCATTTTGAAGTCATTTGGCTAAAGATAGGAATTCGTAGGCTTTTGAGAAATCCGACCAGAATCGGAAATTTTGATATTAAGGTCGGAATGCGATTCCGGAAGTTGGAGCAGGTCTGTAATGTCGAATATGACTTGTGTGCAAAATTCGGGGTCAATCGGACGTGATTTGATAGGTTTTTTCATCGAATGTAGAAGTTTGAAATTTCAAAGTTCATAAAGCTTGGTTTGGAGAGCGATTCATGGTTTCAGCATTGTTTGATGTGATTTGAGTCCTCGAGCAGGTTTGGGGGATATTATGGGATTGAGTCGTGTGATTGGACTGGGTCCCGGGGGTCTCAGGTGTGTTTCAGGGTGGTTTCAGATCATTTTGGGCTATTTTGAGATGGCTGATGCTGGTGTCTGGTGTTGTTCTTCGCGTTTGCGAAGAAGAATTTGGCATCAGGGACTTTGCTCTTCGCGTTCGCGAAGAAGAAAAGAATATCTACTGCACAGGTCTGACTACGGAGGCTCATATCTCGCAATCTATAAGGTATTTTGAGATGTTGTAAGAAAGTTGTATCCCTTTGTGTCTAGTTTCAATGAAAGTAAACCATCTAGCATTTGGATTTGTGTACAAAGAGATATGGCTGTTACACTACAGGGTGTCCGGGAAGATGAAGAAGATATTTGTGTTGCACAGGGCTGACTTTGGCAGCATATATCTCAGAATCTATAAGAAATTGGGAGATGACCAAAACCTGAAAGTTGTAACTCTTGGAGTCTAGTTTTCAGAACATTAAACCATTCGGCATTTTGAGTTTTGTGCAAAATGTTATGACCATCCTACTAGAGGCTGTCTGAGAAGTGTTAGGAATTTGCCTTCCGACATTTTTGTTCTTCGCGAACGCGAGAGTAGGCCCGGAACGCGAAGAAGACTTGCCTGTAAGTGTTTAAGTTTGCAAAAAATGGGTTAGGCTCATTTCATCTCATTTCCTCCATGGGAGACGACCTGGCGGCGATTTTGGAGTTCCATCTTTATCATCTATGTCAAGGTAAGTGATTCCCACCTATTTCAAGTTAAATACTTGGATTATATATATATATNCAACAAGTAAAGCATGCTAGTGGGTCCTAGACTACCCGTACATAGCATATTAGTATCTACGCACGGACACCCGTCACCTCGTGCGTACGTAGCCCCCGCAAATAGTGGAACATAATTAAGTAGTTCACCTATGGGGAAAAATTTCCCCTCACAAAGTCATAAAGGAGACTTACCTCGCTCCGAAGATTCATAACTGACCTCCAAGCCCTTCTAATGACTCAAATCGTTGCACAACGCTCTCAAACTAGCCAAATAACGGCAAACTACTGAAAATATACTCTAGTACTTGTTAACAATTCAAATTATATAAATTCTCAACACTACTCGAAGAATTGACCAAAATGCCCTCGAGCCCACGTGCCCGGTTTCTGAAATTTCTCGAAGATAAACTCTACCCATGACCTTACTAACTCAAATATATAATTTACTCTAGTTCTTATGCTCGAATTCATGGTCAAAATTCAAAACTACCAATTCTAGGTTTTCTACAAAAATCCCAAGTTTTCCCTAATTTTCCATGAATTTCCATGTTAATATATATATATATATATATATTAACATGGAAATTCATGGAAAATTAGGGAAAACTTGGGATTTTTGTAGAAAACCTAGAATTGGTAGTTTTGAATTTTGACCATGAATTCGAGCATAAGAACTAGAGTAAATTATATATTTGAGTTAGTAAGGTCATGGGTAGAGTTTATCTTCGAGAAATTTCAGAAACCGGGCACGTGGGCTCGAGGGCATTTTGGTCAATTCTTCGAGTAGTGTTGAGAATTTATATAATTTGAATTGTTAACAAGTACTAGAGTATATTTTCAGTAGTTTGCCGTTATTTGGCTAGTTTGAGAGCGTTGTGCAACGATTTGAGTCATTAGAAGGGCTTGGAGGTCAGTTATGAATCTTCGGAGCGAGGTAAGTCTCCTTTATGACTTTGTGAGGGGAAATTTTTCCCCATAGGTGAACTACTTAATTATGTTCCACTATTTGCGGGGGCTACGTACGCACGAGGTGACGGGTGTCCGTGCGTAGATACTAATATGCTATGTACGGGTAGTCTAGGACCCACTAGCATGCTTTACTTGTTGTACTTGTGATCTTGTCAATAAAATATCATGTGATGCTGGCGATTAGTAATTAAATCTCTAAGAAAGATAAAGTCTACTTTTCTTAATCATCTAGAAGGAGAATTGATTCTTCATTGGATAATTGTGTTTCGGGTAAATCTATAAAGTTTGAAACTCTGTCGAAATTGGCTAGTGAATCCCAGAAAGGCTTTAAATGCTATTTTCATCTTCATTAAAAGGAAAATTCTATCACTTCATTGAATAGCTAATTTTCCCGATAAAAATGGGGTTTACTTGTGTGAATATGTGTAACTATGGATTCCTGAGTCGCATGTATGATTTGCGAGCAGGATGACCTTGTTATTTATGTATGACCGCGTCGCATGATTGATTCGCGAGCAGGGCAGATAGATGCATTTATGGTTCGAGCCGTTCGACCCTCGACAGTGCATATTTTGTTATTGTTGGTTCCTTCCGTTCGACCCTCGGCATTGTTTGCACATGATATTTGCTGCGTACTTCTTGTGATCTTCTTTACTGCTTATTGGCCTGGAATTCATGAATCTGAAACTGAAATGACGAGGAGTTTTAAAGTTGAAAATAAATGAGGAGAAGTAGTTGTTATTTCCTATCATTACTTGTTAAATTTTCTGTGATATTCATGCTCAGTGCCTCCATTTATTTTTATTAAATTGACCTCTAGCAAGTGTCAAATTGGACCTCTCGTCACTACCTCTCTGAGGTTAGGCGGGATACTTACTGAGTACACGTTGTTTTCGTACTTATGCTACACTTGTTGTGCATTTTTAGCTCAGGTACATTCATATATAGGGGCCTTGCTTGACACGTCAATGTGGCTGATGTGGAGACTTAGACGAGCTGCACTTTCCGGAGACGACCCGCAGCCTGCAAAGTCACCCTCATATTATATTTATTTTCATTTAAAATTCCTTGTCCAATTTGTATGTCGGACAAGCTTTGTAGTATTTGTAAAACTCTTAGAATTTGCTCATGCACTTGTGATACCGGGGTTTTGGATGTGTTTGGGATGTATTTTATTAAAATGGAATATTAATCCATCGTATTTACTTAACGGATTTTATTCAGTTATTATGTAATAAAGTGAAAGGTAATGATTTCAAAAATGCAAAAACAGGAAATTTAACTTAACCGTTTAATGATTGGCTTGCCTGACAGTGGTGTCCGACGCCATCACGACGTTATGGATTTTGGTCGTGACAACTTTGTATCAGAGCACTAGGTTCCCTTAGGTTTCACGAGTCATGAGCAAGTATAGTAGAGTCTTGTTGATCGGTACAGAGACGTCTGTACCTATCTTCGAGAGGCTACAGGGTTGTTAGGAGTACTTCCTTTCTTGATTCCTCATCGTGCGATTTGATTCCTTTAAGGCTTATGCCTATGTTTCTTCCTAATCAATCTTACGCGTCGCGAAGCGCTTGCTATGAATCAAGAATTTGAGGAATTAAAATGGTGCTACGGATAGGGTGCGTGATAATTTCCATGCGTAATTGGTTGGGGCTGTTGTTGTTGCCCTGCATAATGATAATATGTTATTTCAGCTCAGTAGTTGTGTTTCTAAGAGCCTTGAGGCTATGCTCAAGTAGTGTTGATGCTTACGATTGGTTATCGCGCGATGTAGGTGTGATGGTAGGATGCTTGCCCATATGTAGGAGCACTGAATGACTTGAAGGGAAGTCTTCTCAGAGCGTGATTCTGAGATTTCAACATTTTAGTTCAGGCAGAGGAAAGGCAATTGAACTATAAATGGTCAGGTTTTGGATTGATAAAGTAGTAAGACTTGGTGTTTTCAAGTGAGGTGGAATATTCACCTGTGATGTGATATCGTCGTCATTGATCGAATGGAAAGCGTTAAGTTTGTCGGTGCTATAGTTTCTTCGGTTGCATGGGGTCAGAGTATTGTGAAGAAGTATTGAAGAAGCGGTTGTCAGAGACCGTGAGGTGCGGTGGTTCAATACTAGATAAGTATTGATAATGAAGGCAACTCGAGAAAGATGATCTTCAGAGAGTTTGAAGTCGTGGTGAACTGCTGGTTTAAGAGTTACAGAGAATGATATTGAATTGAGGCAGAAAGTCGAGCAGTCGCGTAGAGAGAGAGTTTGACCAAAGTGGGAGAGCGGCAGCATAGTTGTGAATTAGAAGATATTGTAGCACATTTAGTAGATGTCCATGAGGAGTAGACGGACTGGAAAAATTGGTGAATGAGAATAGGATTAGGATGGGGTATTGATGTTGTAGAGAGTGTGCAGTACAACGTCGTTAGAAGGTGTCGGATAGTGATTTCCACAGGTGGGTTATCTCTTGTGAGTAGGTTAGCGATTGTGTGGTTGGCAAGTTTCTGCGAGGGATTCCAGTGGCTATTAGGTAGGAGGTTGAATATGTGAGTGGTGCTAGAGAATTTGAGTATTCAGGAAGTGCTAACAGGAGAATTTAGAAGAATTTGATGGGTTGGTTGAGCAAGGTCATGTGAGCAATGAAGAAAGAATTTCAGTGGGTTTCAGAGTGGTGCAAGGAGTAGCTTCAGGCTAAGTGGGAGAGTCCCACCGCCTTCAATTGGGCTGAAATATTATCTTCTCATGGGGGTTGCGGATTGTTGGCATATTGGCAAGTTATTACAGCTAATGAATAAAGTGGTAATTGAGCATAGCGTTTGATAAATATGTGCAAACGTTGGTCCTATTTGCCCAGGGTTAGGTTTTGGGAGATTCAGAATTTATGCTTAAGGAATAGGCGAGTTGTAAGGGTAGTGACTCGGTCACGTTCTTCATTGAGAAGGTGTGCATGTGCTAAAAAAGCATTGGAGTTGATTGTATTCAAGGCCAGTCAGAGTGGGTGACTCTTGATAGCGGTATTAATGAATTTGAAGGCTAAGAATGCGGTGTTTAAGGGTTTTAGGCAACAATATGATTAAGAATCGAGCTTTTGCAGCATAATTTTTTAGAAAGGGAAAATGGTTGGGGTGTTCCATGTTATTTTCAGCGTGCAGGATAGTATCGGAGGGAGAAGAGAATATGAACTCCATATTTGGAGAAAGAGTATCAGGAAGGGTATATTAATTGGAGTTGTGAATGCGCACGAGGGTATGAGACGGTTTGTGGGATTGCGAAAACGTGGTCTCATGAGTCAAGGCCACTCAGGATGAGTGAGGATTGAGTTTGTTATGAGATGAATGGGTTACTATTATTTCTGAGGCAATTAAGGATAATTAAAAAGAAGATAGATTGGTTAGTCATGGTTGAAATGGCACATGTACGACAGTGATCAGTTTCATCAGTGTGATTAAATTATGCATGTGGTTTGTGCCGGTGTGTGCAAGGCTTGTCGGCCGCCGTAATAGATCATAATTGGAAGCATTCATGTATTATGGCTTTTCAGGTGTAGGCGGATCCTGGGAGGATCATGGGGGTATAGACTATTCGCTGAGGATTTGCCTGTTTTGTGATTTTGAGAAGTCACTCGTGTGTTGTTATGGTTATCTTGAATTGAGGTAAGAAAAAGGTTTCTATATGATGGAGTGTTCACCCTATTAGTGGTTCAGGAGTTATGATGGAGTTCTTGCGCCATCTCGTATTGGCATGTTAGGTGCGGCAAACAATATGTAATTGGGAGTAAGAATCGAGATTGCCGTTCGGTGTTAACACGGATGTCATGAGCTTGGATGAGCAAGGGAACTGGTGTTGTCTTCAGTGTCACCTGAGATCGGTGTTTGGTGAAAGAGGCTTTGTATCATGGTTATGGGTTCTTGATTTGTTTTACAGCGTTAGCGTGGTCGGTGGTATGGACGTACGAACTTGTTACCTGGTGTGGAAGGTCGTGGGAGCGTGACCACAGGAAGATTATATAAGTGTGACATGTAGTCACCTGATTGATTGAAGATTTAGACCAAGTATAAGGAAGTGCAACATTGCTTATTTGAGAATTTATGCCTGGAAGGCGTTCAGTTCAGATGGTTGTGGATTGTGGGGTGTTTGTCCCGGCTATGACGGTTTCTCTTGGGTGTTATGAGAAAAGTGGTGTATATAGCCTTGTTCGATGCGATCAGAATCAGCTTGGGAGTTGTGAAATGACTTGATAAATTTTCTATATGCTGAGTTTCTGCGTAGTAATGATGTTATGTGAGCAGGAGAGTTCTTGAGATTCAGAGTATATATATATCGCACCTCAGTTGTGCTTAAGTTTTGTAGCATATGGCTCTATGAGTCTCCTCAAGATAGTATTATGCTCTTAGCCTACTTGTGACCGATATTCAGTAATTTGTAATAGTGAGCAATTCAGCTCCGTGTATATCTCCTTATGTGAATCTTATGATGGGAACGAGTTGCACGCTGCCATGAGTGTACTATTTTGATCGAGTTGCACGCCGCAACATTGTGATGTTGAGTACGATTCACTATAATTATTTTTCTTGTGTTTTACTTCCTATTTTATGAGAAAAGTTCATATTAGTTGTGTGAGTCGAGTAGTCCCTTCCTGAGTCATTTCCTTATGTATCATGTTTGAGTTGTGGCCTATTGGTACATTGTGGCATCATGTGAGACTGATGGTCATGTCTGGGGTGATTTGTTGCCTGAGCAGCTCATACTGGGTGAGACGAGATTATTGTATCAGGGATCAGTGCGATAAGAATTTGTGAAGTACATTAAGGGGCAATTACCATTATTTGGTTCGTAATGAGATGACGATCTTGGTCAAGAGGAAAGATTCAATGTTTAGTTAACTCTGCAATTGGCCAGAAAATTCTACACGTCTCCTCTGTTGTGGTTGTATTGCCAGCATTATAGCAGGATGCATATAAATAAATAAATTAATATATATATATATGTATATATATCATAAGGTGCATTGGGAGCATCCGATTCGTGGAAATTTGGGCTATTAAGGTTCAGGGAATGTCATTGTGGTTAGATGGTGTATGGTGCTAAATTCATCAAAGGTATGCAGTCATGTTTTGGTACCTTGTGTGGTAGTTGATACGGTGTTTATATATTGGAAACAGGCCTGGCAGAGAAATTTCAGGTGTTGGAACTGTGTTCTGAGCTTATTGTATGGATACAAGAGGATATCTTCAGATATGATCAAGCTAATGTGCTCAACGAGGTTGTGGTAGCATGGGCAGGTGCACGAGGTGTTACATAGTGATTTAGGATAACTCAAGAGTAGTTCTTGGCACGTTCGAGGACGAACGTATGTTTAAGTAGGAGACAATGTAACGACCCGACATGTCCTTTTGAGATCTAGCACGTCGTTCAACAGTTTGAGGCCACGAGTAGCTTCATTCCAGGTTTTATGACTCGTAGGCGTGGTCGGAGTTGAATTACGGGAAGTTCGGAGTCAAATTGGAAAGAAAATTATCATTTTCGAAGCCTTAAATTGGAAGAATTGACTAAGATTGGAAATTTAGTAAACGACCTCCGAATCAGAATTTGAAGGTTCCAATAGGTTTGTATGATGATTTAGGACTTTGGCGTATGCTCGGATCGGGACTCGGATAACCCGGGAGCGTTTCGGCGCATATTATGGAAGACGACATTTTAGAAGAATTTCATAAATTTGGGTTGGAAGGCATTTTAGTGTTATAGATGCCCGTTTGGGATTCCGAGCCTAGGAATAGCTCCGTATGGTGATTCTGGAGTTGGGAGCGCGATCGGAAATTAATTCGGATGTCCGTAGGTCATTTTGAAATCATTTGGCTAAAGATAGGAATTTGAAGGTTTTTGAGAAATCCGACCGGAATTGGAAATTTTGATATCGGGGTCGGAATGCGACTCTAGAAGTTGGAGCAGGTCCGTAACGTCGAATATGACTTGTGTGCAAAATTTGGGGTCAATCAGACGTAATTTGAAAGGTTTCGGCATCGAATGTAGAAGTTTGAAATTTCAAAGTTCATAAAGCTTGGTTTGGAGAGAGATTCGTGGTTTCGGCTTGTCTGATGTGATTTGAGGCCTCGATCAGGTCTGGGAGATGTTATGGGATTTAGTCGTGTGATTGGACGGGATCTCGGGGGCCTCGGGTGTGTTTCCGGGTGGTTTCGGATCATTTCGGGTTGTTTTCAGATGGCTGATGCTGGTGTCTGGTGTTGTTCTTCGCGTTCGCGAAGAAGAATTTGGCATCAGGGACTTTGCTCTTCGCGTTAGCGAATAGTGCCACACATTCATGAAGAAGAAAAAATATCAATTTCGCAGGTCTGACTTCGGAGATTCATACCTCACAATCTATAAGGAATTTTGAGATGATGTAAATGAAAGTTGTATCCCTTTGTGTCTAGTTTCTAGAAAAGTAAAACATCTAGCATTTGGATTTGTGTGCAAAGCGATATGGATGTTACACTACAGGGTGTCCGGGAAGATGAAGAAGAAATTTGTGTTGCACAGGGCTGACTTTGGCAGCTTATATCTCGAAATATATAAAGAATTAGGAGATGACAAAAACATGAAAGTTGTAGCTCCTGGCGTCTAGTTTTCAGAACATTAAACCATTTGGCATTATGATTTTTGTGCAAAAGGTTATGACCATTATAATAGAGGTTGTGTGAGAAGCGTTTGGAATTTGCCTTCCGAGATTTTTGTTCTTCGCGAACGCGAAGAAGACTTGCCTGTCAGTGTTTTTTAAGTTTTCAAAAAATGGGTTAGGTTCATTTCATCTCATTTACTCCACGGGAGACGACCTAGGGGCGATGTTTGAGCTCCATCTTCATCATCTATGTCAAGGTAAGTGATTCCCACCTATTAAAAGTTAAATACTTGGATTATATATACATTTTAGCATGGAAATTCATGGAAAATTAGGGATAACTTAGGATTTAGGTAGAAAATCTAGAATTGGTAGTTTTGAATTATGACCATGAATTCGAGCATGAAAATTATATATTTGAGTTAGTAAGGCCATGGGTAGAGTTTATCTTCGAGAAATTTCAGAAATCGGCCAAGTGGGCCTGAGGGCATTTTGGTCAATTCTTCGAGCGGAGTTGGGAATTTATATAATTTGAATTTTTAACAAGTATTAGAGTATATTTTCATTAGTTTGTCGTTATTTTGCTAGTCTAGGAGCGTTGTGAAACAATTTGAGTCATCAGAAGGGCTTGGAGGCCGGTTATGAATCTTCGGAGCAAGGTAAGTCTCCTTTCTAACTTTGTAAGGGGGAAATTTTCCCCATAGGTGAACTAATTAATTATGTGCCACTATTTGCGGGGGCTACGTACGCACGAGGTGATGAGAGTCCGTGCGTAGATACTAATATGCTATGTCCGGGTAGTCTAGGACCCACTAGCATGCTTTACTTGTTGTACTTGTGATCTTGTCAATAAAATATCATGTGATGTTGACGATTAGTAATTAAATCTCTAAGAAGGATAGAGTCTACTTTTCTTAATCATCTAGAAGGAGAATTGATTCTTTCTTGGATAATTGTGTTTTGGGTAAATCTATAACGTTTGAAACTCTGTCGAAATTGGCAAGTAAATCCCTAGAAAGGCTTTAAATACTATTTTCATGTTCATTAAAAGGATAATTCTATCACTTCATTGAATAACTAATTTTCCTGATAAAAATGTGGTTTATTTGTGTGAATATGTGTAACTATGGGTGTACGAGTCGCATGTATGATTCGCGAGCAGGATGACCTTGTTATTTATGTATGACCGCGTCGCATGATCGATTCGCGAGCGGGGCAGATAGATGCATCTATTGTTTGAGCCGTTTGACCCTCGGCAATGCACATTTTATTATTGTTGGTTCGGGCCGTTCGACCCTCGGCATTGTTTGCGCATGACATTTGCTGCGTACTTCTTGTGATCGTTTTAACTACTTACCGACCAGGAATTCATGAATCTGCAACTGAAATGACGAGGAGTTTTAAAGTTGAAAATAAATGAGGAGAAGTAGTTGTTATTTCCTATCATTACTTGTTAAATTTTCTGTGATATTCATGCTCAGTGCCTCCCTTTATTTTTATTAAATTGACCTCTAGAAAATGTCAAATTGAACCTCTCGTCACTACCTCTCTGAGGTTAGGCGGGATACTTACTAAGTACACATTGTTTTCGTACTCATGCTACAGTTGCTGTGCATTTTTATTGCACAGGTACATTCATATCTAGGGGCCCTACTTGACACGGCAATGTGGCTGATGTAACGACCTGGCTGGTCATTTTGAGAGTTAGCGCCCTCATTCCATTATAACTGTTCCTCCCATGTTTTATTATGTTAATGGATCGAGTCGGAGCGTCGAGTGATGAAAATTGGAGTGTTTTTGGACATATAGTCCTTTAAGGTGAGCTTTAACCTTAGAAATTGGACCGTAGCAAGAGTTGTGTGAATACAGATCCGGAATGGGAATCCGCTGACTTCGTTAGCTCCGTTGGGTGATTTCGGGATTGGGAGCGTGTTCGGATTGTGTTTTCAAGGCCAGACGTAGATTTAGGCTTGATTTGACGAAAGTTAGGATTTCGGCGATTTCGGCCGATAGGTGAGATTTTAATATCAGACTCGGAATGGAATTCCGAAGGCGACAACAGGTGCGGAATGTCATTTATGACCCGTGTGCTAAATTTGAGGTCATTCAGACGAGTATAGACGGGGTTCGGCGTCGGAGGTGAATTCTTGAAAATTCCTAAGTTCCTAGGCTTGAATCTATGCATTTTTGGATATTTGGATGTTAGGGGACGTGTTTTTAAGGCCCAACCACGTTTTGATAGGGTATTAGGGTCAGTTGGTGGTTTTGGTTGAGGTCCCGGGGGCCTTGGGGTTGTTCCGGGTGCTTAACGGAGGAATTTTCGACTTGGAACTCAGCTGAAGCAGATCTTCTTCTGGTGTTTCCGCACCTATGATGGAATTCCCCCAGGTGCGAGCTCGCAGGAGCGGCCCCCTAGCCGCAGGTGCGAGGTTGGGCCAGGCCTTCCCAGTTTCTGCATGTGTGATTGGATATTCCCAGGTGCGGAGCCGCACCAACGACAAAAGGCCCGCAGGTGCGACCCCCGTCCAGCTTAAGTGAAACCCGCACCTGCGATGCCTTTTCCGCAGGTGCGGTTGAAGGGACCGCAATTGCGAGATTCCTGTGTGCTTTATTCTAAAATCCGAAGGTTCATGTTATTTCACCATTTTTGAGTTGTGGGAGCTCGGGAGAGATGATTCTTGGAGGCTTTTACATCTGGGCATTTTAGGTAAGTTATTCCTAACCATCCTAGGTTAATTTCCATGATTCTAGTCTTCAATTCCACCCTTAAATTCGAGATTTTTGAGTTGAAATTGGGGAAAATTGGAAGAAACTTCCTAGACCATTTTATGGGGTTTTGATTGGGTATTTGACCTCCGATTTGAGAGATTTTCATATGGTTATACTCGTGAGTGAATAAGGGTTCAGAAAATATAAATTTTACCCGATTCTGAGACGTGGGCCTGAGGGGCGTTTTGATCAAATTTTCTAATTTCGCGTTTTAGTTCCGAAATAATTAGTTACTTTGATTTCTTGAATTTATATTTACATTATACCATCANTGGCATTTCTAACTGGTTTTGCTATAAAACCCAGTGTACGTGAGGTGACGAGCGCGTGCACGAAATATTTTCATTGAAATTCCATACTTCTTTCTACATAATACCTCATTTTCAACTCTATTATTACTGTTATCGGCTTGAACTGCATAATAACTTAAGATTTTATCCTGGTAAATTGATTTCTAACTGATTTTCCAATTGTTACTATTATTTGAAACTGATTTAAGGATTTTACTCTGAGATTTCCAACTGGTTCTTTTTCCTAAAACCCTAAAAACTACGCTATTTTGAGATTTTTTCTTTATATTGCGTATATATACATAGGGATTGCGGGCATAGACCTGAGCCTTTCCCTCATACTGCATTACATACAGGGATTGCGGGCATAGACCTGAGCCTTTTCCTCATACTGCATTGCATACATAGGGATTGCGGGCATAGACCTGAGCCTTTCCCTCATTCCGCATTGCATACATAGGGCTTGCAGGCAAAGACTTGAGCCTTTCCCTCATTCTGCATTGCATACATAGGGATTGCGGGCGGAGACCTGAGCCTTTCCCTCATATTGCATTGCATTGCACCTTTACTTTCTTACAAAGCTTTATATATACTGCGTTGATCTGAGCATTTAGTTATACTGTCCTTGCTAGTCTTTACTCATCATTTTTGTTGATTATCACTTGTTTTATTTACTTGCTTACTATATCTGTCATTTTGCAAATCTCAGTAGGGCCTCTACCTGACCTCGTCACTACTTGACTGGGGTTAGGCTTGGCACTTACTGAGTACCGAATGTGGAGTACTCACGCCTTTCTGCGCATGTTTTCCCCATGTGCAGATCCAGGTCCTAGTACGCGGTATCTCAGCTAGCCAGCAGCAGCAGTATCAGGAGACTCGAGGTATAATCTGCAACGTCCGCAGATCTCCGAGTCCCCTTCTTATCTTGATGTAGTAGAACTTGTAGATGAAACTATACAGTCTTTTCCTTTCCAGATGTACATATTGAGTCGTAGAGTTAGCTTGTGATGTATTGTGATATTCCGGGTTCTGGGTAAAGTAAACTGTAAATGCCGAGCGGCATCGACTTTATTATGATTTATATCACTTACTGTTATTCTACCTGTTTTATCTTAATTTTGCATAAGGAATATGCTTACCTAGTCGTCTAGACTAGGTGCCGTCACGAGACCCAGTCGGAGGGAGAATTGGGTCGTGACAGCTAACGTGGAGACTTAGATGAGCTGCACTTTCCGGAGACGACCCGCAGCCTACAGAGTCTCCCTCATATTGTCTTTATTTTCATTTTAAATTCCTTATCAAATTTGTATTTCGGACAACCTTTGTAGTATTTGTAAAACTCTTAGAATTTGCTCATGCACTTGTGACACCGGGTTCTGGGATGTGTTTGGGATGTATTTTATTAAAATGGAATATTAAGCCATCGTATTTACTTAGCGGATTTTATTCAGTTATTATGTAGTAAAGTGAAAGGTAGTGATTTAAAAAATGCTAAAACAGGAAACTTAACTTAACCGTTTAATGATTAACTTGCTTGACAGTGGTGTCCGGCGCCATCACGATCTTATGGATTTTGGGTCGTGACATTATGTGTCTTGCCGTGAGGTGTTGGTTGTGATTTCAGAGTGTTTTGGGACACTTAGTCCCTAAACGGAAGCTTAAGTCTTAGCATTTTGACTGTAGTCGGAACTGTGTGAAGACGACTCCATAATAGACTTTTGTCGATTTCGTTAGCTCCGTTGGGTCATTTTGGACTTAGGGGCATCTCCGGATTGTGTTTTGGAGGTCTGTAGCTCATTTAGGCGTGAAATGGTGAAAGTCAAATTTTTGGGGATTTTGACCGGTAGTGGACTTTTGATATCAGGGTCGGATTCCAATTCCGGAAGTTGGAGTAGGTCTGTAATGTTGAATATGACTTGTGTGCAAAATTTGGGGTCAATCGAACGTGGTTTGATAGGTTTCGGCATCGGTTGTAGAAATTGGAAGTTTCAAGTTCATTAAGTTTGAATCCGACGGTTATTCGTGTTTTAGCATTGTTTGAAGTGATTTGAGGGCTCGACTAAGTTCATATGGTGTATTAGGACTGGTTGGTAAGTTGTGTTGAGGTTCCGAGGGCCTCATGTGTATTTCAGATGCTTAACGGACCATTTCGGACTTAGGGAAGATTGCAGAATTGTTGGTGTTCTCCAATTCTAGTTTCCTTCTTCGCGTTCGCGAAGGGAGTCTCGCATTCGCGAAAGAGAAACTATAGGCCGGTGAGATTATGTGCTACGCGCTCGTGATGGAAGTCTCGCATTTGTGAAGCACTAAGGTCCTTGGTCTACTTGTTCGCGATATAGGTCCCACGTTCGCGTAGAGGTATTCTCTAACAGGGTCCCTAACCCCTTTTGCCTGCACGTTTGCAACGTTGGTCCCGCGTTCACGTAGGGTCGAATTGTGTGGTCTTCGCTGTCGCAACATGGGCATCGCGTTTGCGATTAAATATTTTTTCTGGAGTAAAGTTTGTGCTTCGCGAACGCGAAGGTGTGGGTGCGTTCGGGAAGAATAAATCATTGGGCAGACTTATATCATTTCAAAAACAAGGGTTTTGCCATTTTTATCAAAATTTGTGTTTGGGAGCAGAGATGTGGACGAGATTTTGTGGGATCTTCAAGTCATCGATTGGGTAATGATTCTACACTCCATTTTGGTTATATCCCACTAATCTATCTTGAATTTCGGATTAGGTGTTGAAAATTTGGGGAAAGTGGGAAGAAGTTCTTCAACTAAAATTTCGAGTTTTGAAAGGTGATTTGAGGTCGAATTCGAGTAATTCTTATATTGTTGGACTCGTGAGTGAATGGGTGTTCATATTTTATGACTTTTACCCCATTCCAAGATGTGGACCTAGGAGGCTTTCGAGGTCGATTTCCTAATTTCTTGCCTTAGCTTAGATTTCATTGATTAGATTAGTTTCTTATAGATGTATTTATTTTATGTAATTTTCTTTGGCTAGATTTGGGCCATTCAAAGCCAGATATTCGTGGGAAAAGCATTGCTATAGATGGATGTAGATTTGTTCGAGGTAAATGGCTTACCTAACCTTGTGTGGGAGAAATCCACTTAGGATTTGGTACTGATACTAATGTGTGAGTTTTGTGCACGCTAGGTGGCGAGTGCGTACTGATAAGTTGGTATTTTACCAACTTATCTCCTATTAATACATAATCTTTTGTGTAATTTTGTTGAGAAACTAAGACATTTATTGATGTATATTTCATGTGTAAAATGATTTAAAGATGATTGTGAAGAAATCGTGTGAAAGCAAGTCAAAAGGGAGCTAAATTGGAAAATAGATGTCTGCCCAGTTTTTACTCTGTGCGATCGCATAAGTCCAGGTTGATGATACTGTGCGATCGCGTTGATAACAGTGCAAACGCATAGGGGAGAGAGAAACTGGTCAGCAGCTGAAAAAATAGCCTACGCGAACGCATAGGATTTTGTGCGATCGCATACCTTTGGGAAATAATTTAGTGCGATCGCGGGTGCGCTGTAGCGAACACACAGTGTATTTTCTGGGCAGGTGCGGGGCAGTTTTGGAATTTCACGTTTTTATCCCCAAACCATTTTTATACACGACCTAGCAGATATTTTCTGTATCTTTGGACATCTCTTAGCATATTTTGTGTCTTGAAGACAAGAGAGAACATTTTTGGAAGCTAGGGTTTGCACACACACTTGGGTTTTGAAGATTTCAAGTTTGTGTTTATGGATTTCTTACCCATTTATGTTTATTTATTCATTTCCTTGCTTTGTATTAAATATTTAAGTGTGTAGTATTTATTTCCAACACTAAATCTTGTATATGGAAATATTCATGTTTATAGTGTGGATTAAATATCTTGTTGTGCCTATGTATTGAATGATTTTCATTTATTTATGAAGTGAGTTATTGTTTCTTTAATTATTCTTGTTCTTTAATGTTTCCAAAGGGATTATCTAACCCTATGACTCGCCCATTAACTACGAATTAAATTTGGAAAAGATAATTTAGGGTTGGGAAATATTAATTAACAAGAACTTGAGGCTTTAACCCTCATTTCATAGATTCTACCTAGGGATAGGATTGAACTACTTGTAGCCATATCCGAGTGTGCTTAATATCTTAATTGTGATAGGAATAATTCAACTAGAAAGTCTTGTTAGTCTTTGGAAGAAGCTAATTAAGAATTATTATTCGTGGCTAATAAACATAAACTCGCTCATATTTGTAAAATCGTGAATACATTGGATCGTTACTTGAGTGTAATTGTCACGAACCAGAATCCTAATCCAGGTCGTGATGGCGCCCAACGACAGGGTTAGGCAAGCCAACACAAATTACATTAAGTGTTACCCTTCCCATTTAATTAAACAGGTCAACATTTACAAATTTTAAACAATTAAACGTGATGATAGCTTGACATGGAAATAAAGCATAACACTACATGGCCAAAATAAAGCGTATGCATGCCTGTACAACCCAAAACCCAAAATATATACATACACTACACGTGTGCCAGGAACTAGTGTCACGAGAGTCATGGGCATACTAACGAAATATACAAAGGAAAGTAATATATATACAAATCCACAGTCTGGATGAAATAGACGGGGAAAATAACAAAAGTAAGTGAAAACTCCATGGTGCTGCTGGGAATCGCCAGGGAAAGAAGCTCACCGTGAAGTCACGTCCACAAGCTCAGGGTCTATCTCCGGTACAATAACCAGAAGCTCCGGCCTCAGGACCTGTACAGTTAAGTACAGAGGTGCAGCATGAGTACATATTNATAGGCATGTTAGGAAATAAGCAACAAGTACATATCACGAGCAGAAATCCAAACAACTACTGAACTAAACAATAAAGCACTTTCAAGGGTAAGACCACCGAACGAAAAAAAAATCACAAATTCTTAGATCCGCCGTGGCGTACGGCCCGCTCCCATAAGGTACCTTATAAACTCGCTGTGGCGTACGGACCGATCCCATATGTATCACAAATACTTCTCAACACTTCCGTGGCGTACGACCTGATCCCATATATATCACAAATACTTCTCAACACTGTCGTGGCGTACGGCCCGGTCCCATATATATTTCAATTTCTTTTCAACTCTGTCGTGGCGTACGGCCCGATCCCATATATATATTTCAAACACTTTTCAACTCTGCCGTGGTGTACGGCCCGATCCCATATAGAAATAATCACTCTCAAACCTGCCGTAGCGTACGACCCGATCCCATATATATTTTCAATTACTTTCTTCCATAACAAATTCCTTTCCTTTCAACAACTATCCATAAAGCCTCAGAGGAACAATACTATACAAAACATAATCTCATAGTACATATGGCGTCACAATGAATCATATAGAGCATTTCAAGGAAGCATATAAGGCATTACGAGGAAGCATATAAGGCATATAAAGCATTACGAGGAAGCATAAAAAGCATGATGTGGGCCTAACTACCCGGACATAACAATAATAGCCGCTACGTACGGACTCTTGTCACTTGGCGCGTACGTAGCCCCCAAACAATTTACACATAGCATATACATCACCTATGGGGAAAATTCCTTCTTACAAGGTTAGAAAGGAGACTCACCTCGTGTCGAATCTACCCCTCGGACCACAATTGCACCTGAAACTCCGAACTCTACACCCGAGGACTCGCAACTAGCCAAAAGGTGTAAAATTAAATCAATGCATGCACAATGTGGGAAATTATCTTAGTTATTTACTAAAATCGATATTCTTGAAGAATTCCCAAATTCCAACCCCGGCCCTCCTGATCAAATTCCGAAAATTCTCGATGGAATCACTCACCCAAAGCCTTAGGATCATTAAGGGGTGGTTTCTACTTGAATTCATATAAATGGAAAATCACAAAATCCTCAAGAACCCTAAAATTACTACCTAATTCTATGATTTTAGATAATTTAGTAGGGAATTTAACTAGCAATTAATGTTTGAAACTAATTCTAGGTAGGGAATTTACTTACCTCAAGTACTAGGTTGAAGGCTCTCTTGGAAGCTCCCAAATAACCCAAGGAAGAAGATGGAAAATGGAAGAAATGACTCAATCCCGTGTTTAAATGAAATATCACTGCCTGGCCTACAGGGTTTCCGCACCTACGACTCGAGGACCGCACCTGCGGTCTCGCACCTGCGAGTCGGGGCTCGCACCTGCGGAATTGGGCAAGAGGGGCTGGGGTTGCACCTACGGAGCTCGAGACCGCACTTGCGGTTCCGCTCCTGCGGAAGAGGAACCGCACCTGCGGAACCTTCGCACCTGCGAGGCTGGGACCGCATGAGCGGTCCTGCACCTGCGGCTGGGCAACCGCACCTGCGGTCACACCAGATAAGGTGCACCAGCTGCATCTTCAGCTGGTTTTTGGCCTCGTGTGGTGTCTGGGATGCACCTGGGCCCACCCGAGCCCCCGTCCAACTATACCAACAACTTCTAACTAATAATAAGACCTCGCTCGATCCTTCGAAACACCCAAAACAACGCTAAATCTAATAATCACCCCTCAAAACCCCTAGGATCAAACTTAAGGATTTCTAAGTTCTTGATTTCCATAACAACGCGACGGACCGACCTATACTACCCGGAATGACCCCAAATTTTGCAGACAAGTCATGAATGACATAAGGAAACTATCCCTGGTCTCGGAATTTCATTCGGACCTCGGGAACATAAAATCACATTCCAATCCAAATTTTAAATTCTATGAAAATTCTCAAAACTTCATTAACTCTAAATTTCCCATTTTGATCCGAAACCCGTCAAATCAAGTCTGTTTCTTACTAAGTTTCACAGATAACATAAATAACACATATTGAACCTGTTCCGGGCTCCGAAACCATAATACGTGCCCGACAACACGCGTTTCACATCAAGGTTCATTTTCATAAGCCTTTATTATTTTCAGACAACAATTTTCTTTAAAAATTCATTTCTCGAACTTGGGTCCTCGGAATTCCATTCTGGGCATACGCCCAAGACCCATATTTTCCTACGGACATTTCGGGACCGTCAGATCACGGGTCCAGGTCCGTTTACCAAAAATGTTGACAAAAGTCAACTTTATTCAATTAATTATCATAAATTCAACTCTTTATCCAATTTTCACATAGAGGCTTCCCGGCTACGCGCCCGGGCTGCGCACACACATCGAGGTGAGATTAACGGAGGCTTTTGGGGCCTCAGAACACCGTCATAATTAACTTTACATAAGATGACATTTCGGTTCATCACAATCTCCCCCTCTAAAACAAACGTTCATCCTCAAACGGACGTAGAATCGTACCTGAAGTGCCGAACATATGTGGATACCTGCTCCGCATGTCCTCCTCGGACTACCAAGTCGCCTCATCGACTGGTTGGCCCCTCCACTGGACCTTTACGGCAGAAATTCTCTTAGACCTCAACTGGAGGTCCTTCCCATAAATAATAGCAACTGGCTCCTCCTCGAAGCACAACTTCTCATCTAACTGAATGGTGCTGAAATCAATCACGTGAGAGAAATCGACATGATATCTCCGGAGAATAGATACATGAAATACCGGATGAACTCTTGATAAGGCGGAAGGTAAAGCAAGCTCATAAGCAACCTCCCCGACTCGCCTCAACACCTCAAAAGGGCCTATAAACATGGGGCTCAGCTTGCCTTTCGTCCTGAATATCATAACGCCTTTCATCGACGAAACCTTCAACATAACCTTATCTCCCTCCATAAATGCTACATCACGCGCCCGCTGATATGCGTAACTCTTCTGTCTGGACTGAGCTGTGCGGAGTCTCTCCTGAATAATCTTCACCCTATCCAAAGCATCTCTCACCAGATCTATGCCATATAACTTGGCCTCGCCGGGATCAAACCACCCGATGGGAGAACGACATCGCCGACCATATAAAGCCTCGAATGGAGCCATCTCGATGCTGGACTAATAATTGTTATTGTATGCAAACTCCGCCAAAGGAAAGAACTGGTCCCTCGACCCCCAAAATCAATCACACAAGCCCTGAGCATATCCTCCAAAATCTGAACTGTACGCTCCGACTGACCATCAGTCTGAGGGTGAAATGTTGAGCTGATATCTATTTGAGTGCCTATCTCACTGTGCAATGCTCTCCAGAATTTCGAGGTGAACTAAGGACCTCGATCTGATATAATGGACACCGGCACACCGTGCAACCGGACTATCTCCTGAATATAAATCTGGGCCAGCCTTTATGTAGTATAAGTAGTAGCCACAGGAATGAAATGCGCCGATTTGGTCAATATATCCACAATGACCCAAACCGCGTCAACCTTCCGCAAAGTCCAAGGCAACCCAACCACAAAGTCCATGATAATGCGCTCCCATTTCCACTCAGGATTGGGCATCTGCTGAAACAAGCCTCCAGGCCTCTTGTGCTCGTACTTGACCTGCTGACAATTGAGACACCTAGCCACATATTGTACTATATCTTTCTTCATCCGCCTCCATTAGTAGTGTTGCTTCAAATCACGGTACATCTTCGTCGCACCCGGATGAACATAATACCGAGAACTGTGGGCCTCTTCTAAAATTCTCTTCCTCAGGCCATCAATATTAGGAACACATAAACGGCCCTTGAGCCTCAAGACACCATCCTCGCCCAAAGTAACCTCCTTGGTCCTGCCCTGGACCACTGTATCCCGAAGCTCTACAAGGCATGGATCATCAACCTGCCGAGCCTTAATCTCCCCCAACAATGAAGACTGAGCAACCACATGAGCCAAAACTTGACGAGACTCCGAAAGGTCCAATCTCACAAGGAGATTGGCCAAGGACTGAATGTCCAAGGCTTAAGGTATCTCCTCCGCTGCAATGTAGGTCAAGCTACCCATACTCGCTGCCCTCCTGCTCAAAGCATCTGCTACTACATTCACCTTGCCCGGGTGATACAAAATAGTGAGATCATAATCTTTTAACAACTCAATCCATCTCCGCTGCCTCAAATTAAGGTCCCTCTGCTTGAATAAGTGCTTCAAACTGTGGTGATCAGTGTAGACCTCACATGACACACCATACAAATAGTGCCACCAAATCTTCAAAGCATGAACAATCGCCGCCAACTCTAAGTCGTGTACAGGATAATTCTTTTCATGAACCTTCAGCTGGCACGAAGCATAAGCAATAACCCTGCCATCTTGCATCAGCACACATCTCAACCCGACGCGTGAAGCGTCGTAATACACAGTATACATCCTAGAATCGGAAGGCAATGACAGAACTAGTGCTGAGGTCAAAGCTGACTTGAGCTTCTGAAAGCTCGCCTCACACTCGTCGGACCACCGAAACGGGGCATTCTTCTGAGTCAATCTGGTCAATGGAGTTGCAATAGAAGAGAACCCCTCCACGAAACGGCAATGGAGCACAACTCTTAAATGTTGCTCATGCTCACCAAGGCTCCGCGAATAAATCAAGATTTCATAAATGAAGACGATGATGAAGGAATCAATATATGGCATGAATACCCTATTCATCAAGTCCATGAATGTTGTTGGGGCATTAGTTAAACCAAAGGACATCACCAGGAACTCATAATGGCCATATATGGTACGAAATGCAGTCTTCGGAACATCTAAAGCCCGAATCTTCAACTGATGATAACCCGATCTCAAATCAACCTTGGAAAACACACGAGCACCCTGCAACTGGTCAAATAAATCATCGATGCGCGACAGAGGATACTTATTCTTAATAGTGACCTTATTCAGCTGGCGGTAGTTAATACACATCCGCATAGACCCATTCTTCTGCTTCACAAATAGGACTGGAGCACCCCACGACGACACACTCCGCCTGATGAACCCCTTAGCCGACAACTCTTCAAGTTGCTCCTTTAACTCTTTCAGCTCCTTAGGAGCCATACGATACGGGGGAATGGAAATGGGCTGAGTATCTGGAGCTAAATCAATACAAAAATCAATATCTCGATCTGGAGGCATGCCTGGAAGATCTGAAGGAAATACGTCTGAAAACTCTCACACCACCGGCACTGAATCAATGGTCAAAGACTCGGCAGTGGTGTCGCGCACATAAGCAAGATAAGCCAAATAACCCTTCTCGACCATATGCCGAGCCTTCATGAAGGAAATGACCTGGATGGAGGCACTAACTGAAGAACCTCTCCACTCTAGCCTAGGTGACTCAGGCATGGCTAAAGTTACTGTCTTGGCATGGCAATCTAAAACGGCATGATAAGGAGATAGCCAATCCATGCCTAGGATAACCTCAAAATCAATCATATCCAGCAATAAAAGATCTTCTCTGGTATCGAAACTGTAGAAAGTGATCACACAAGACCGGCAGACCTAGTCTACCACCACAGAATCGCCCACAAGAGTGGACACATATACATGATAACCCAAGGACTCACGAGGGACATCCAGAAAATGAGAAAATAACACTGAAACATATGAATACATGGACCTTGGGTCAAATAGTACTGAAGACTCCCTACCACATACTGAGATAATACCTGTGATTACGTCGTCTGAGGCCACTGCATCTGATCTGGCCGGAATGGCAAAAAATATGGCTGAGGCTCCGGAAGACTGAACTCCCCCAGAGTGAACCGGAACGAACTGACCTCCTCCTGGATGGCCTCCCTCTCTAGAACGACCCCTGCCGACCTGTCCTCCACCTCGAGGTGGCCGGACTGCTGGTGCCGAACTTCTAGGCTGATAACTCTATTGCACTACCTTTCCCCGATACCTGGGACAAAACCTACACGTATGACCCGGCTCCCCACACTCAAAATAACCTTCTGGTGCTACAGTCCGCTGCCCGAAAGAGGAAGAACCCTGAATAGCCAGAGGGCGGTGTGAACTCTCTGGTAAGGCACTGAAATAGGAACTAGAGGATCTCTGATGACTGGAATAACCGCTGGATGCACCCTGGGTGGCTGGAGGGTGATAGGAACCCTCCGGCATAGTGTCGAACTGAGGCCTCACTGAACCGCCTCGAGGGGGTAGTGGGGGTGCTGAATATGAAGGTCTGCAGGGCTGACCACCCCCGAACTTACCCCTGCTCCTAGTTGAAACATCCCTGAACTCTCCTGAGAACCTGACCCTCTTGTCTCGCTGACCCTGCTCCCTGCTCCTCAACCGATATCCCTCAATCCGTCGAGCTATCTCGACTACAAGCTGGTAGGGGATACCCATTTCCACCTCTTGGGCCATAGAGGCCCTAATACCTGGATGCAAGCCTGCCACAAACCACCGCACCCTCTCGGCATCAGTAGGCAATAACATAAAGGCATGGCGAGATAACTAGGAAAATCTAGCGTCATAATCAGTCACTGACATCTGCCCCTCCTCTAGTTGCTCAAACTGACCCCGTAGCTCCTCCCTCTCAAAAGGTGGTGTCGCGCCCCCTTTTTCTATCGCACAGGTTAGGAACGGAGAGATCGGGTTAAGACATTATGGAAAACTCCTTTAAAGGAAAAGGAAGAGTTGCCACCTAACGATTTAACGGTGCGTTAGGGCACCTAGAGTTGATAACTCATAGACTAGTTTACATTACCAGAGAACGGGTAAGGTCTTGATAGTATCCTAAGGGGAAGGTGTTAGGCACCCCTCAGGATCCACAATTGTGGGTCCCAGCCAATAAGCGTTGTGAATTTGGATGACAAGCAAGTAAACAATAAGGCTCACGTATGAGGGGATTTAAAACAAGTATGAAAATCTTTAAAGGTTTTGAATAACATAAACATTTGAAAAGAAGTGTCCTAGGTTTAAAGTAATACGGATCACTTCAATGCAATACCCGGTATGTCTCACCTCGGGGAGGCGGCTACACGTGGTATTAGCGCACCGATCATCATATCTGTATTCTACCCTTCCCACCCTGTAAAGGTCATTTAAAACGCGTCTGTTGGTCACGAATGCCTATTGCGTGCCCTTACCCGTCCCATTCTATAAGTTATGGAGGGTTATTAGGACTACTAACCTACCAAAGGCGGGGACTAGGCTGACTCAGGTGTAAAGGATAAAATACTAGGCGACATTGCAAAACAAGTAGAACACATGTAGTGGGATCACATAGGGCAAGTAATAGGCTCATAGGTCCCTCCGCAACTAAGCACGTAAGTGACACGTCTCAAACACAATTAAAGACTCAAAGGAAGGTTTGAAAACAAAAGTTATTGAGTTGAAAATCAGTAGGTTTCAATAGTTTAGTAAAAGGATATGTTTTTCAAAAAAACTTAGTAGTGAAAAGCAAAGGGTTCAGTTAAGACTGAGCAATTCAAAAGGATGATTGGTTTTCAGAAATGCAATAGTTTAGAGACAGCAGTAAGAATTAAGAGTGCGTAGCAATTTAAAACTTTCAAACAAAAGAGAAGAATCACTTTTAGAAAAATAGTAAATTGAGCAGGAGTGCGTTTATATGAAATTCAATAATCCAAAAAGTGAGTACAAAAATCCAGCAGTTCATAGGACTTTATCACATCGTTTTTAGAAAATGGTTTAGCAAGTATTCAGAAATAGAACAACTTTATATAATGAAGTAACTCTGAAAAACTTAACAGTTTTAAGATAGGATAGGAATCAGAAATCCTGAAGTCAGTAATGAGAAGTAAGAAAGCGCACAATTTCAAAATTGTTTTAAAAGCAGCATAGGAGTTTAGTAAAAATAGAGTGGATTCCACGAAAGCAGAATCAGAGTTTGGGAAATTCCAAAGAGGCAGATTAAACCCAACATAGTTGATCTGATTTTAATTACGCATTAGGCCTAAAGTTTTCCTAGGCATCGTATATTTGCCTAAAGGTGAACAAGCTTACTTTGACTCTGTTTTAAAAGACATACGTGATGATACATTTGCAGAAACATTTTGACCATATTTTAGTGAGGTTATTATATTATAGACAAGTTAACTAAGCGTTCATGTTCTGACAAATAAAAATCCTATAGACAGGATATCTAATGCACATAGGAATACCTAGAAGACATGATTTCTAGATGCTATGATCATGAAAATGCAGTAAGACCTTATAACAGTTTTTGTTACTTGATATAATTATTAACTGTGATCATGGCTTGCCAAATGAGTGAAGTAGACATGCGGAAAAATAAAAGAACCTAAGCAGGATTTCTAATGCATGAGATGCATGTCCTACAAAGGTTATCTATTGCACATGTAAGTAAGAAAACCCTATAAGCATGTTTTCTACCCCTTACTAGACTAAGCATGCATGGTCCCCTCCCATATTCACTATCCAGCCACAATTATTTGTTTACAAATTATTACAAACCAAGAATAAATGAATTACAATAATTGTAAAAGAAAAATAAGAAGCTATTCTATAGAGAGCCTTCAAACATGCCTAACCTTCTAGCCTCACCCCTATTGAACCTCATAGCCTTACACGACCTGGGTGCAGCAAAGCTCCCAAAGGTCCTTATAAGGGCCCTGGCCAATACCAGCACCCAGCAGATGCCCATGGTCAAACAAGTGCAGTGTAGAGTACCCTTACCTTAGTGTCTCAAGGTTCAGAGGGAACTCATGGTCCCTAAGCGATGCACACACTGAGGGGGGTGGAACCTAAAGGTCTAGGAATTGGGAAAGTGCTTTTTGAAAAGGAGTTTTAAGTTTGAAAAGAAGTTTTGAAGTCACATAGTTTCAGGAAAACACATAAGGACTAATGTTGAAACAACAGAGAGTCCTAACTCAGTAGGATACCAAGGAACAATCACAAATAGGGAAAGGGGTTCAGGGGACAAATAAGGGTGATAATATGTAATAAGTTTAGGTACAGATTCAACCCATAGAGATACCAAATAGTACACAGCTGCTACACAATCATATAGTAGATAATAAGCAGCTAGGAGGAATGGGGAACAACGACAGTATAGGACATGATAAGCTATAGAAAACAACACGGGATTAAATTAAACTAGAAGGAGAAGAGAGATCATATAAGGGATTAGATATGCTAATAAGCAGTAGAACCACATATAGAAGCACACAAGAAAGAGCAGGAACCTTAAGCAAAAATTGAAGCATATTGTTAGGAGTGCAATAATATTAACTAGGACATACCAGTGATGCAAGTAAAGAGCAGCAGAAGAGAGAGAGCAAATAGCACAGTATTAGCCTTGGCTTAGCAGCCGGCTAATAGTAAGCAGCAAAGAGTAACGATAGAGACAAGAGAGAGAGCCAAGAGAAGCAGAACACAAGAGAGTAGTATAGAGAATTGAGCAAATGTTCGACTGACCAATTTTAGTCTCCTCGTTATGCAAAAGAGAAGGGAGTACTTATAATGCTGAAAATGAGTAAACAAATAAGGCAAGGAACAATGGCTTAACACAAGTATGGGGACCGTGTCCAATTAATATCAATTAGGGATATGGACTCCCTTAATTAAGGAATCAAGTTCAAACAGACACAATCAAAGCTAAATAAGGAAAAGGAATCATTGTAAAACTAATTTTACTATAATAAAAGTAATAAAGTATAAATCATGTATTCAGGCTATAAAAATAGGACAGTGTACCAATTTTAAATTCTAAAAATAGGTTCAAAGAGATACGCTTGAAAATCACAGAGAATAAGTAATAAACAAGGAAAGTATCATATAGATATAACAGGAATTCGAAATTGGTACAACATTATAAAAGGAAAATGCACAATTGTGTTATTTAAGGAAAATATCATGAGAAATAAGTATAAAATCAGAAAGTAAAATAATCAGTGAGGTAAATGGTTGAACTCAATAAGTATTTAAACAACAATACTGATAAATATAAGAGATGTTCATAGAACAGCAGGAGAATCAGAGATTATAGCAATGAACGAGAACAAACGAGCACACACATAACAATGATCGATAGAGTATTAGGGTTTCATCAATAGCAGTTCCAACAACAATAAATCACGAAATAATCATTTAAACATGATACAGGTAACTAAAACCAAGAAAGAAATCCCTTTGAAGACAGGTTTAAGAACCCTAATGTTGAAGTCATTAAAAGAAAAGTTTTTTTCCGGAGAAAACCATGAAAAATATCATAATAACGTAAGAAAGTTAGCAGACATTAAGAAAAATTAAAAATCCATATGATTAGGGTTTCGTGAAACCCGTAAAAGAGGGAAAATCCTCAGAGATGGCATAGATTAGGCCGTAAAATATGAAAACTTACTGCGATGGTCGAGGATCGGCCGGAAAGTGGCAAGAGGCTCAACGGAGGCAAGCGGACTGCTCCAGGCCCGTCTTGAAGAACTCAGGGCGTCATTGAGCGAGTGAGAGGTGAATAGGTGACCAAGAAGTGGTGAGAAACCATGGATGACGGTAAGAGAACCGGCCGGAGAGGGGAACAGACCCTCATCGGAGGGGAAGCTTCTAGAGAGCACTGAGAGAGATAGAGAGAAGAGAGAAGAACATTCGCGAAGGAAAAATGAAATGAAACGGGGGGAGGGGTTAGGTTGGATGTTATTTTTGGTATGGGTTGATCTGGGTCATTGATCATATTTGATCAATGGTTCAGATTAAGTTAGGGGTTGGGCCGGGTTGATTTTTGATTGAAATCAGGCTAGAAATGAAATGAAATGTGGCCATTTATTAAATACCCATGAAAATAGATAATTAATTAAGTAAAATAGCTAAATATCGTATAAGATGAAATTAAGTTAAAAATAAGTATAATTACAGTAATTAGACAATATAAAAAATATAAAGGGCATGAAATCTGATGTTAAGGGTATAAAATGACTAATTAGGCTATAACCGCAAAACAATTATAATTGCAATTAAATAGTACCCAATTGGTCAATTTACGAAATAATTAAAATTTAATAAGTAAAAGGTGATTATAGATGACATATCAAATTGGAAAATATTTTGAGACTTATTTAGAGCGTAATTTATAAATTATAAAAATATGAAAACAATAAATAAATAGGGAATAATTCGAATAAAATGTGTTAAAATTAGGAAAAATATTCATTATTACAAAGAGTGATTTTAAAAGCTTATATGCAAGTTTAAAATAATTTTGAGGAAAAATTGGGTATCAACAGCTGCCCCTCTTTACCCGGGAAGGATGGAAGAGTTGTCGGGTAAAGATATGATAGCCAATTTTGACCTGAGATGAAGCTGCGGGATAGAATTCGGTTGCACCCTGGTTTCTGATCTGCCTACATATTCCTTGGTTTATAGGAATCAGGCTGCCTGTAGTTCCGGAGTCATCGGCGAAATATACCGACGATGTTTTACAAGAACGGACACAAGGTGCATGGTGGGGTAAGAATACAAAGATATTTCGGGGTTGTGACGAAGAACTGGAGCGGTCCGCTCCTGCCTGGTTGGCTATTCCAGTCGGGTTACCTGCAAATAAAGATCAAACGTATATTGCATTATATAAACATGATGCAAGTTCCCGTTGGACTATGAATGATGTCTTCGGACAATTAGGATGATGTACTTAGACCATTATATCTTGGGCCATGAATCGCTTGGTGCGGGATTCGCAGTCTATGAAATGATGTTCTTGGGCCATGAGGATGGTGCCTTCGAACCATGATGCCCTTGAATAATGATATGCAAGTTGGATATAAGAAATCTCCAGGCTATGAAGTAATGTTCTCGGGCCATGAGGATGGTGCCTCCGAACGATGATACCTTTTGACAAGTTGGCGATATTTCAGCCCATGAAGAGTGCAATAGTATGATGCTAACAAGACAGAGCTTAGTCTTGCGATTTGCAAAAAGGAAACCGGGGAAGAGCTTAGCCCGAAAGAAAGCGTCGTTAAATATCATTGCGAAAGGTAATTGTTCTAAAAAAAATAGAGATAGGAACTGTGCGTAGTGAAGTAAAATACGGACAGAGGTAGCGTAGAACCTCGCAAGGCAGAATGATAGCCTTATGCAAGGAGTAAAGAGAATGTAGGGAGACGGTGCTTAGTCTCGGAAGGAAGAAAGGTAGACTTATGCAAATGGAGGTAGAGCTTAACCTCATGCAGATGGAGACAATGCTTAGTCTCGGAAGGCAGAATATTAGCCTTATGCAAATGCAATAAATGCAGGGAGACAATGCTTAGTCTAGGAAGGCAGAAAAGTAGCCTTATGCAGTGCGAATGCAGATGGAGGTAGAGCTTAACCTCATGCAAGATGGAGACAGAATTTAGTCTCAGAAGGCAGAAAAGTAGCCTTATGCAGTGCGAATGCAGATGGAGGTAGAGCTTAACCTCATGCAAGATGGAGACAGAATTTAGTCTCAGAAGGCAGAAAAGTAGCCTTATGAAAATGCGAACGCAGATGGAGGTAGAGCTTAACCTCATGCAGATGGAGACAAAGCTTAGTCTCGGAAGGCAGAAAGTTAGCCTTATGCGAATGCGAAAAATGTAGAGAGACAATGCTTAGTCTCGGAAGGCAGAAAGTAGCCTTATGCAATGTGAGAAAAATGCAGACAGACAATGCTTAGTCTCAGAAAGAAGAATATTAGCCTTATGCGAATGCAAGTGTGGGAATATAAAATGACAGTAAGAGTTCTTAGCTGATGATAAATTATGGCGATATGATTGTTGTGAATACAGAGCTGCTTGTGGCGATAGTAAATGTTGGCAATGCGGGAGGGTTCGCGAATGTCTTGAGATGTCTTGTAAAGATAAAAAGATATTTTGGGCTTTCGCCGTCTTTATGCTTGTGTTCAAAGATAAATCGTGAGTTTTGTAAAGGAAAGGTTAGTTCGTATCCCCTGATGGCTTGATTTGGCCTGCTTGCTTGATGATGATGACTTTGCTTGTACCGCGGGGGTAGCGTTGCTGAAACAAACTGCTTTTTTGAGAAAAATAAATATGCATGATTTTGTAAAATATTATATGATATATAGAAAGCATAGTTTTCTTTGGATGAACTGACGACCGTGACGCGGTTAAAGACATTGCAACCTCCATTATGGAGGAGATCTGAGAGCTCCTTCTCAACCATTGCCCCAGTGTGATGGGTGAAGACTTCTGGCTGTTACTGATGCGGTGCTCGGCTGAACTTGCTTCGGAATTTTGAGGTCCCTCCTCAAACATTCTGCCCCAATTTCCATTCGTGGGGAAAATGAAATTTTATTAGAATGTGACCGAACCCATAGGGCTGCCTACGTATCCCCTCTTAAATGGGAATCAGGTCAGGCGTAGTTCATTTTACAGCATTGATAGAAAGCATAAAGGGTTACACATAGTAGCGCTTGAGTGCATCTGAATTGATTGGTTTAGGCCAAACTTCTCCATCCATTTTTGCAAGTATGAGTGCTCCTCCTGTTAGAACTCGGTGAACCATGTACGGGCCTTGCCAATTAGGAGAGAATTTCCCTTTTGCTTCATCTTGATGTGGAAAGATTTTATTTAACACCATCTGCCCCGGTGTGAATCATCTTGGTTTAACTTTCTTGTTGAAGGCTCTGGTCATTCTGTTCTGATATAGCTGACCATGACAAACTGCGTTCATTCTTTTTCCATCTATGAGGGCCAACTGTTCATAATTGCTTCCTACCCATTCTGCGTTGCTGAGTTCAGCCTCTTGTATAATTCTCAGGGATGGAATTTCAACTTCAGCAGGAATGACGGCTTATGTGCCGTATACCAACATGTAAGGAGTTGCCCCGGTTGATGTGCGAACCGTGGTGCGATACCCCAACAGAGCGAATGATAACTTCTCATGCCATTGCTTGTGTTTTTCTATCATCTTTCTTAGTATCTTCTTGATGTTCTTGTTGGCAGCCTCAACGGCTCCGTTCATTTGAGGTCTGTATGCTGTAGAATTCTTGTGCTTGATTTTGAAGGTTTCACACATTACTTTCATCAAATCACTGTTGAGATTGGAACCATTATCGGTGATGATTGACTCTGGAACTCAAAACCGACAAACAATGCGATCGCGGACAAAATTGGCTACCACTTTCTTAGTAACTGCTTTGTAGGATGCAACTTCGACCCATTTGGTGAAATAGTCAATAGCAACCAGAATGAACCTATGTCCGTTGGAGGCAGCAGACTCGATTGGTCCAATAACATCCATGCCCCAAGCGTCGAATGGCCAGGGTGAGCTTGTTGCATTAAGCTCGCTGGAGGTACCTTTATCATATCCCCATGTATTTGACACCGATGGCATTTGCGGACATACTGGATGCAGTCTGTTACCATGGTCATCCAGAAATAACCAGCCTGAAGAATCTTTTTTTGCTAGAACAAACACGTTCATATGAGGACCGCATGTATCAGCATGTATTTCCTCCAACAGCTTTGTTGTTTCCTTTGCTTCGACACATCTTAGCAGACCCAGATCGGGAGTCCTCCTTTATAGGATTCCTCCGCTGTGAAAGAAGTTGTTTGATAGCCTTCGAAGAGTGCGCATCTGAGTGGCGCTTGCAAGTTCTGGGTACTCTCCCTCTGCCAAGTAATTCTCAATGTCATGAAACCAAGGCTTTCCATCCGCTTCTTCTTCAACGTGTGCACAGTAAGCTGGCTGAGTGTGAATCCCTACCGGAATAGGATTAATGAAATTCTTATCTGGATGCTGGATCATGGATGACAAGGTGGCCAGTGCATCGGCGAACTCATTCTGGATTTTGGGAACATGTCGAAACTCAATCTTTGTAAACCTCCTTCTCAATTCCTGCACACGATATAGGTATGGCAGTATCTTGGAATTCTTGGTCGCCCATTCTCCTTGAACTTGGTGTATTAATAAGTCTGAATTGCCAATTACTAATCATTCCCGAACATTCATGTCGATGGCCAAGTTGAGCCCAAGGATGCAAGCCTCATATTAAGCCATGTTGTTGGTGCAAGGAAACCTGAGTTTGGCGGATATCGGGTAGTGTTGACCGGTTTCTAAAATCAAGACTGCTCCAATACCCACGCCTTTGAAGTTTGCGGCCCCATCAAAGAACATCATCCAACCGTCGTAGGATTCTACAATGTCCTCTCCTATGAATGATACCTCTTCATCAGGGAAATACGTTTTAGAGGTTCGTATTCTCCATCCACGGGATTCTCAGCAAGATGATCGGCTAATGCTTGTCCCTTGACTGCCTTCTGAGTTACGTAAATGATGTCGAACTCACTTAATAGAATCTGCCATTTAACCAGCTTGCCAGTAGGCATAGATTTCTGAAAGATGTACTTGAGCGGATCCATCCTTGATATGAGGTACGTTGTGTAGGCACAGAAATAATGCCTCAGCTTCTGTGCGACCCAAGTCAAAGCACAATAGGTGCGTTCTAATAGATAATATCGGGCCTCATATTGGGTAAACTTCTTGCTGAGGTAGTAAATTGCTTGCTCCTTCCTTCCTGTTTCATCATGTTGCCCGAGAACGCAACCGAAAGCTCCGCCTAATACAACCAAGTAGAGTAACAGGGGTTTACCCGGCTCTGGGGATACCAAGACTGGTGGTGTTGAGAGGTACTCTTTGATTCTGTCGAAGGCTTTTTGACAATCCGCAGTCTATTTGGTGGAAGCATCTTTTCTTAGCATTTTGAAGATTGGTTCACAAATGACGGTAGGTTGGGCTATGAACCGATTGATATAATTGAGCCTTCCCAGGAAGCTCAAAACATCCTTTTTGTTCTTTGGTGGTGGCAGTTCTTGGATGGCTTTGACCTTTGATGGATCTAGCTCTATTCCTCGACGACTGACAATGAACCCTAGTAGCTTTCCAGCAGGAACCCCGAATGCACACTTTGTAGGGTTAAGCTTCAGATTGTATTTCCTTAGCCTGTTGAAGAACTTTCTCAAATCTTCCATGTGATCAGCATCTTTCTTTGATTTGATGATGACGTCGTCCACATATACTTCGATTTCCTTATGGATCATATCATGGAATATAGTAGTCATGGCTCTCATGTAAGTGGCCCCTGCATTCTTCAGACTGAATGGAATCATTTTGTAGCAATATACTCCCCAGGGCGTAATGAATTCCATTTTCTCAGCATCTTCCTCGTCCATCCAAATCTGATGGTAACCAGCAAAATAATCCACAAAAGACTGCAGCTCGTGCTTAGCACAATTGTCAATTAAGATGTGTATATTTGGCAGGGGGAGTCGTCTTTTGGACTGGCCCGGTGGAGATCCCGGTAGTCGACGCAGACTCTGACCTTCCCATCTTTCTTTGGTACAGGCACAATGTTGGCTAACTAGGTAGGATATTCGACCACCCGGAGAACTCTGGCGTTGATCTGTTTGGTGACCTCTTCTTTGATTTTCAAACTAATGTCTGGCTTGAGTTTTTTGAGTTTTTTCTTCACTGGTGGGCATGTTGGATTGGTTGGAAGCTTGTGGGCCACAATAGATGTACGGAGGCCAGTCATCTCATCATATGACCAGACGAATATGTCCTACTACTCCCTTAAGAATTCTGTATATTCTTCCTTTTCTGATGGCGATAGATGAATGCTGATGCGTGTTTCTTTGACATTCTCTGTGTTTCCCAGGTTGATGACCTCAGTCTCATCCAAGTTAGACTTAGGTCTATTCTCAAATTTCTCGACTTCTTTAATAGTATCCTCAGGTATATCATCCTCGTCTGACTCGGAATCCGTTTGTTGCATTGCCTCGTTGCAGGTCACAATCGTCAGTTCATCAAGATGAGTAATAGTAATGCTGTGTAATATAAAGTAATGGGAGGAAAACAGCAGCAAGTGAATATAAGTAAATGTAAAATTTTGAAATGCTTTGATAAATTGAGTAAACGTTCGAACATAAGAGCTCTTTCTTGCCGAAATTAAAAATGCAAAAGGAAGGAAATGCTTTAAATAAATGAACTGCAGATAATGTTTGTTTTGTTAGCCTTTCTACCTCGAGGCTTGACGGGCTTTGGTCATCCTGAAAGACCAATTATTGAGATGTGATCCCTTGCTCACGACTTGTATGGAAGGACCTTCCTCCCCCTCCTCTTCAAGAACGACACAACAGTCCATATCCTCCTCATCCAGAAATAGATCCCTCATGGCTGCTAGTGCTTCTTCTTCGTCTGTACCATATATGACGTCGGCTAGCTGGAAAGTCTGCTCTATGCGGGGTATTGGCTGCTCCAATGGATAGTAGGGGTCGCGCCATGGTGGTGACCAGTCCTTGAACTCTTCCCAAGTGTACTCATACCCTAGACCAAAGGTAGTACCATGCTTCTTGAGTGTGATAGGTTTTCTTATTCCTTGAAGATGCTTACCGAGCCCGTTACCCAGCTCATACCCTTGCCGGTTCAGTATGCTTTCGGTCTTATTGTTCCATCACTTTCCTTTGTCAATAGCATTGACACGATCTATATTATGATAGATTTCTCCGCCCAATTTTCTCCTTCCATCGATGATCGGAAAGGTCTGGCAACCGTAGATGTGGTTACTACCGTCGCCATGAATGATTACCTCATTCGAACTTCACAGCTTGGTGTAAGGTTGATGCCACGACTCCAGCTACATGGATCCAAGGTCGTCCCAACAATAAGTTGTAGGATGCAAGCAAATCTATCACTTGGAAGTCTACATCAAACAAAGTTGGTCCCATCTGCAAACACAAAGTGATTTATCACATGGTGGATCTCTGCGAACCATAGAAGGCCTTTACGTTTATCTCTCTTTCCTTTATCTCATGTAGACCTTTGCCCGATTTCTTGAGCGTGACCAGCGGACAGATGTTGAGGCTGGAACCCCCATCGATTTGGATCCTTGGGATGAAATGATCCTCACATTGTACAGTGATGTGTAGTGCTCTATTATGCCCTAGCCCCTCAGGCGGTAGCTCATCTTCATGGAAAGTGATCTTATGGCTCTCCGGCACTTGGCCTACCATGTTGGCCATTTCCCCGCTGGTGATATTGTCAGGCACGTATGCTTCACTCAGCACCCTTAACAAAGCATTAATGTGACTTTCAGAATTTTGTAACAGGGAGAGGATGGATATTTGAGCTGGTGTCTTTTTCAATTGGTCGAGGACTGAATATTCCTTAGCTTGTATCTTTCTCCACTAATCATCAGAACCTGTTTCAATGATGGGAGGACGACTGTTGGCCTTCTTGCTAGACTCGGCCAAGTGCTCAAGGGTATAAACTCTGCCAGTTTTTGTCAAACCCCGTGCAGTGATAGCTTCTTCAAACTTGCCTTTACCTTTCCTCCTTGCTTTAGCAGTATAGTCCCAAAGAATGGCGTCATAATAAAAGGGAGTCGTTGTCGACATTTCCACATGAATAGGTGAAGTCATTCTTATTCCTGCCGGAGTATATGGTACAGCTGGCCGGATTGCAACTTCGAGTGGTCGTAAAAACTCAACTTTGATCGGCCCTGGGGCTTTTCCTTTGGCGGAGGATCTTGATTCAAACTCAAGTGGAATGGACATGTTTACCTCAACTTCCTCAGACTGCTGCATCTGGACCATGATCGGATTAAGAGTAATCGCAGGCTTCTTCGGATAACCCTCTACAATCATCCCAATTGACCCCTCAGGATCCCAGTCAGCATCAACTTGAATCATATGGACACCACCCTTATGGTCAGGCAGTGGATTATCGAGAACATTAGGAGTAGAGTCCTTGGCTACAATGATCTTGTTATCTATGAGGGTTTGTATCTTGTCTTTCAAAGAACGACATTCCTCGATGGTGTGTCCCTTCATGCCAGAGTGGTAAGCACAAGTTTTGTTTGGGTTGACCCACTGAGAGGGGTTCTAAGGGGTAACAGCAGGGATGGGTGTGACATAACCGGCGGCTTTAAGCTTTTCATATAATTGGTCAATAGGTTCAGCTATAGCAGTGTACTGTTTTGGTGGACGACGGTCGAAATTTGGGCGGGGTCTAGGGAAGTTTTGGCTAGCAGGTGGTGATTGGTAGTGAGATGGTTGGGAATTATAGGCATTATAGACGGGAGCTGGCTGGGAATATTTTGGTGAAATAGGCTGATATGTGGGCGGTGGAGCTTGGTATGCGGGTGAAGGTGCTTGGTAACTTGGAGCTGGTTGGTATGTGAAGGAAGGTGCGGGGTATACTTGGTATTTGGGAGGGGACTTGGCCTGTTGTGCCACCATCATGGCTCCTACAACCTTCTTCTTTGACACACTACCAGATTGCAGCGCTTTATTAGTGGCTTGTAAAGCTTCAAAGTTAGTGACCATACCGCTTTTGATACCTTCCTCGATTCGCTCTCCCAGTTTGATGATATCAGAAAACTTGTTCCCTTCGACCATCATCCGCCGCTCATAATACTGAGGATCCTGAGCACGCACGAAGAATTTCTTCATTTGTTCTTCTTCCAAGGCTGGCCTGACCATAGCAACCTCTGACCTCCAACGAGTAGCATACTCGCGAAAAGTCTCGGTTGGTTTCTTCTTCAAGTTCTCGATGTAGAACACATCCGGTGCATTCTCTGTGTTGAACCTGAATCTATCCATGAAGTCTGTAGCCATATTCACCCAACTAGTCCATTTCTTTAGATCATGATTGATGTATCAGGATAGTGCATCACCTTTCAAACTCCTCATGAAGAGCTTCATGCGGATACTTTCATCTTTTCCGACGCCGACAAATTTGTCGCAGTAAGTCCTCAGATGGACTCTTGGATCACCAGTGCCATCGAACATCTCGAACTTAGGAGGTTTGTACCCCTCGGGCAGTTCGACATCGGGTTGTATGCAAAGGTCCTCATAATTCAATCCTTCAACCCCTTCGACGCCCTGAATTCGGTTGGTCAATTTCTTGAGTTCGTCGACCAGATTCCTGATAAGCTTATCCTTTTCATCAGATTCATATGTATGTGGTGCAGAGTGAGCTACAGTTTCCACATAAATGGGGTTATCATAAGCCTGTAAGTTGTCTCTTGTCTGATCCTGGGGAGGTGGAGTGTGGTAGTTGCGTGTGCCGGTAGAACAGGATCTTTTGGATGATTTGATTGTTTTGGGATATTTTGTGGTAAAGTGGGGTTCGGAGCATTTGGGAAGTGAAAGTCTGAGACATTGAGGGAGAATGATAAGTGAGCCAAGTTCTTGACTTGATCAAGTTCCTCTTGGAACTTTAGCAGCTTCTTCTCTAGTGGAGACATACCCTCGTGCAGAACCTGAATACCCTGACCGTCAATGATCTCAACCTGTTCATCCCTGTTGTCCTTTCTAGTACCGCTTGCATATGCCATTTTAGCTTTACCCTTGCTGTTTCATTAGGGAGGACTGGGAGGAGGAGTAGGAGGAAGGCCCTTTGATCTGGTGCAATAAGATGTCGATGCTAGAGTGCACGAACCAACCTTTGGGGAAGGGGAATAACTAACAAAAAGGTAGTGAATTTAGTGGAGATATAAGGAATATTGCGATAAATTAAACACGTAATGCGGAAATGTAAAACGCATCCTAAATTGGGGAACCTCTTTGTGCCCGAGGTAGGCCTAGCGACAAATTGAATTGGAGAACTTACATACTAAATGCCTCATTTTATTGATGTAAAAATGGACGAATCCAAAAACAATAAAAAAACAATAAGCAAGAAATAAAATCACTAATGGCCATCGGCCTTATTACATTGGTAAAGCAGAAAATAAAATCCTATCTAATTGGGTCCCAGAAGGACCTTCTCCAAGCTTGGCCCCCTTGTCATATTTTAGATCATGCTGAGTCTGGGGACTTCGTACCTCGTTTCCTGCAAAACAAAAAGGGTTAGGCCCTTACCCCCACCAGACTCGACTATTTAACATCAATAATTAGCATGAGCATTAAAGTTCTCCAAATAAATGCATAGAACGTGAAGGCGTCATTTTGGGTTCCAGGGAAACCCAATGGACTTTGGACAAGGCTATCTTAAAGTCTATTATGCGGAAAACAGGCTAGCTCGGCTAGGTTTGACCATGATGCATGCAATATACAATAGAGTAAGGTTTCTATTGGGGTTCTAGACTGGTACCCTTGAGCGGACAACTCAAGGGGGAAGGCACGGAATTGTCGACTGCACCGCTGATCGACTAGTTTTACTGCAAATACGCCTTTCTGAATTTAGGGGGTGATGATATTGGAAGAGCGCAACCACTCTTTGTAAGCGTTGCTATAGGATTTGTTTGTCACGAGTGGAATATAAATGCGGAGCATGATATGCAATAATAAGCATTAAAACAGATAGGCGTGTATTTTCACGTTGAGAAAAGCAGTAAAGAAAGGAAATACAGCAGTTATAATGGAAAGCGGTTACAAAGAAACCATGAAGATACGTTAGTTTCGTTCAAGTGAAATAAATATTTGCGAAATTTAAACAATTAACGGCATATAACGGGGAATAGGAAGAGGTGTAAGCATTTAAATGACCATTAAAAGTCCAAACTCACAAAGCAAATTGCAATGGTATAAGCCTAGGGAAAATCCCCAGCACAGTCGCCATGCTGTCGCGCCCCCTTTTTTTATCGCACGGGTTAGGTACGGAGAGATCGGGTTAAGACATTATAGACAACTCCTTTAAAGGAAAAGGAAGAGTCGCAACCTAACGATTTAACGGTGCGTTAGGGCACCTAGAGTTGATAACTCATAGACTAGTTCGCATTACCAGAGAACGGGTAAGGGCTTGATATTATCCCAAGGGGAAGGTGTTAGGCACCCCTTAGGATCCACAATTGTGGGTCCCAGCCAATAAGCTTTGTGAATTTGGATTAAAAGCAAGTAACAAATAAATGGCTCACGTATGAGGGGATTTAAAACAAGTATGAAAATCTTTAAAGGTTTTGAATAGCATAAAAATTTGAAAAGAAGTGTCCTAGGTTTAAAGTAATACGGATCAATTTAATGCAATACCCGGTATGTCACACCTCGGGGAGGCGGTTACACGTGGTATTAGCGCACCAGTCATCATATATGTATTATACCCTTCCCACCCGTAAAGGTTATTTAAAATGTGTGTGTTGGTCACGAATGCTTATTGCGTGACGTTACTCGTCCGATCCTATAAGTCCCGGAGGGTTATTCGGACTACTAACCTACCAAAGGCGGGGACTAGGCTGACTCAGGTGTAAATGATAAAATACTAGGCGACAATGCAAAACAAGTAGAACACATGTAGTGGGATCACATAGGGCAAGTAATAGGCTCATAGGTCCCTCCGCAACTAAGCACGTAAGTGGCACGTCTCAAACACAATTAAAGTCTCAAAGGAAGGTTTGAAAACAAAAGTTATTGAGTTAAAAATCAGTAGGTTTCAATAGTTTAGTAAAAGGATATGTTTTAAAAAAAACTTAGTAGTGAAAAGTAAAGGGTTCAGTTAAGACTAAGCAATTCAAAAGGATGATTGATTTTCAAAAATGCAATAGTTTAGAGACAACAGTAAGAATTAAGTGTGCGTAGAAGTTTAAAGCTTTCAAACAAAAGAGAAGAATCACTTTTAGAAAAATCAGTAAATTGAGCAGGAGTGCGTTTATTTGAAATTCAATAATCCAAAAAGTGAGTACAAAAATCCAGTAGTTCATAGCACTTTATCACATCGTTTTTAGAAAATATAGCAAGTATTCAGAAATAGAACAACTTATATAATGAAGTAACTCTGAAAAACTTAACAGTTTGAAGATAAGATAGGAATCAGTAATGAGAAGTAAGAAATCGCACAATTTCAAAATTGTTTTAAAAGCAGCATAGAAGTTTAGTAAAAATAGAGCGAATTCCAAGAAAGCAGAATCAGAGTTTGGGAAATTCCAAAAGAGGCAGATTAAACCCAACATATTTGATCTGATTTTAATTACGCATTAGGCCTAAAGTTTTCCTAGGCGTCGTATATTTGCCTAAAGGTGAACATGCTTACTTTGACTCTGTTTTAAAAGACATACGTGATGATACATTTGCAGAAACATTTTGACCATATTTTAGTGAGGTTATTATATTAGGGACAAGTTAACTAAGCGTTCAAGTTCTGACAAATAAAAATCCTATAGACAGGATATCTAATGCACAAAGGAATACCTAGAAGACATGATTTCTAGATGCTATGATCATGAAAATGCAGTAAGACCTTATAACAGTTTTTGTTACTTGATATAATTATTAACTGTGATCATGGCTTGCCAAATGAGTGAAGTAGACATGCTGAAAGATAAAAGAACCTAAGTAGGATATCTAATGCATGAGATGCATGTCCTACACAGGTTATCTATTGCACATGTAAGTAAGAAAACCCTATAAGCATGTTTCTACCCTTTACTAGACTAATCATGCATGGTCCCCTCCCATATTCACTATCCATCCCCAGTTATTTGTTTACAAATTATTACAAACCAAGAATAAATAAATTACAATAATTGCAAAAGAAAAATAAGAAGCTATTCTATATAGAGCCTTCAAACAGGCCTAAGCTTTCAGCCTCACCCCTGTTGAACCTCATAGCCTTACACGACCTGGGTGCGGCAAAGCTCCCAAAGGTCCTTATAAGAGCCCTGGCCAAAACCAGCACCCAGCAGAGACAAGAGAGAGAGCCAAGAGAAGCAGAACACAACAGAGTAGTATAGAGAATTGAGCAAATGTTTGACTGCCCAATGTTAGTCTGCTCGTTATGCAAAAGAGAAGGGAGTACTTATAATGCTGAAAACGAGTAAACAAATAAGGCAAGGAACAATGGCTTAACACAAGTATGGGAATAATGTCCAATTAGTATCAATTTGGGATATGGATGTGATGACCCAAAAGTTCATCTTACGTAATTTAAGCTATATTTGTGTTCCGAGGCTCCGAGAGACTCCGTTAGTCTCACCTCGGTATGTGTGCGCAGCCCGGGCGTGTAGCCGGAAAGCTATTATGTGAAAGTTGGATAAAAATGAGTTTTGATAATTAATAAATAAATATAGTTGACTTTGGTCAACATTTCTGGTGAACGGACCCGGACCCATGATTCGACGGTTCCGGAGGGTCTGTAGGAAAATATGGGACTTGGGCATATGCCCAAAATCGAATTCCGAGGTCCCAAGCCCGAGAAATAAATTTTTAAAGAAAATTGTTTTTTGAAAATAATAAAGGATTTTGAAAATGAATAATTTTGTGAAAACCGTGTTGCTGGGCCTGTATTATGGGTCCGGAGCTCGGAACAGGTTTATTATATGTTATGTGACTTATCTGTGAAATTTGGTGTAAAACGGACTTGAAATGACGTGATTCGGATTAAAAATGGGAAATTTAGAAGTTTATGAAGTTTAAGAATTTTCTAAGAGTTTTGAGGTTTAATTCCGTGTTTTTGATGATATTTTGGTGAATTAAAAGCTTGAACAAGTCCGTAGGATGTATTGGGAGACGTGTGTATTTTTGGTTTTGAGACCCGAGGGCTCGGGTGAGTTTCGGATAGCTAACGGGATGGTTTCAAGTTAAAAATCTGGTGTTGGAGTGATATTCTGGTGTCTGGTGTTTAACACTATGCGATCGCATAGGCTGAGTCGCGATCGCATAGTGTAGTAAGGTGGCGGAGGTTCTGTGGCACTATGCGATCGCATAGTTAGTTCCGCGATCGCATAGTGCCACAGAACCTCCTCCACCTTACTACACTATGCGATCGCATAGTTAGTTCCGCGATCGCATAGTGTGTATGCGGTCTGGGGTGGGGGCTAGGTAGTTACTCAGTGCGATCGCACTGCACTTGTCCGTGATCGCAGCTGTATAGGTCCAGGCTTAAGTACGGTCGCATCCCTTGTCCTCCGATTGCACTTCACAGTATCCCTGACCCTATGCGATCGCACACCCCTTTCCGCGATCGCATAGAGTTATTTTTCCCAGCTATTTTATAATTCCAAAACAGACTTCATTACGGGAATTCTTCCAAATTTCAGCCTCTCCTCCATCCCCAACCTCCATTTTCGAGACTTGAGTCTATTTTTCCTCCATTGCTACTCGGGTAAGCTTCGTAACCTCGTTTTCTTCCATTATCCATCACTAATCACTAGAAACCTAGGCTTAAACTCAT